>JAOVVB010110469.1:0-12792 GCA_028570985.1 Heterobranchus longifilis
CACACGCACACGCACACACACACACACACACACACACACACACTCACTCACTTCAGAGGGAGGTACACATACACACATACTCACTGCAGAGAGGTAGAAATAATAAAATATGTAAGAATATATATGATATAGAAATGGTGTAATAGTGGTGTGTGCATGTGCAGTATGAAGACACACAGTCCCAGCTGCTGGACCTCCGTCAGCGCTACGAGAGAACAGAGAAGGAGAAGCTGAACATCCACCAGGAGCTGGAGCAGTGCAGGAGCAGCCTGAAGCTGCTGCAGGACAAGACCAGCTCCGTGAGTACACACACACTCACACACGTGCACACACACAAACACACACACACACACACACACACACACACACACACACACACACACACACACACAGCTCCTAACATGTCGCAGGAAATGTCCAAACAGGCGTTATTTGAATAAATTGACCACATATTTGGGATCTAAAGGGTTACTTTCTCGTCCTAAAAAGAAATATTAAAACTTAATGAAGTGACATTAACGGCATTTATCCTGGCTCACAACCTCTGTGTATCTCCGCCATTGAACAGTCTGCAGAGACGCAATGCATTGTGGGGCAGTTGAGTACATGCAGTAAGCAGCCGACACACAGGCATTTCTCGCATACACAAAATCCACTGTTCAGTGTGAACGCACTACATACTCAGTTTTACGTCATATTTAGTGTTGAATATTATGTTAGTATGTAATTCTGAACACACCTACTTCCTTTTTAATAATACCAAAGACCATGCGGACTATTTGTGTTGTAACCTTTATGCTTGTGTTTGCTCAGCTTTAAATCCAGATGTTTTCATGATGTTTTTTTTTCCCCACAGTTTTGTTTTGTTTACTGCAAGATTAATGTAGGAGAAGCACCAGACTTGCTCATGGACACTGTGGCAGTCTCGGACTTGTTAGCTGTAACACACCCGGCACTTCACAGCCTCCCTCCTCACTGCTTACTTTCTAACTCTGGACACAAAACGTGTCAATAATCAATCAATGTTTGAATCAGACCTTCAGCCCTGTTAGTCAACAAAGAGGACTAATAACCTCTGTGGTGGAGGTGAACGAAAATAATGTAAACAGAATGTAATAGTAGTGATAAATAATAACAAATCATCGTCTACTCCTGCCTTTACACCCTGAGCTGATCAATAACAGCTGTTAAAGGAAACACAAATCAGAAGATGATAGCGAGGCGGAGCAGCCTCCTCCTCTGTTACCCCTCTTCCTCCTCTCTCATCTACCTGTCTCCATCTCTTCCTCCTCTCCTCTCTCGTCTACCTGTCTCCAGCTCTTCCTCCTCTTCTCTCTCGTCTACCTGTCTCCAGCTCTTCCTCCTCTTCTCTCTACCTGTCTCCAGCTCTTCCTCCTCTTCTCTCCCGTCTACCTGTCTCCAGCTCTTCCTCCTCTTCTCTCTCGTCTACCTGTCTCCAGCTCTTCCTCCTCTTCAGTCTTTTGTTGCCGTGACGACGGTAGATGTCTTTCTTGTTCCTGCAGGGTTTGTTTTCCCCAGAGCTTTTCAGAATAAAAGTCCTGATCCAGATTCACAGGACTAGATCAACAAACTTTGTTTTAACTGACGTTTCGAAAGGATAATTCCTGTTTATTACAACGTTGGTCTTATTTTCATAGTGCTGTCCATCTTTTCTTGCAGCTCACTCTGTGCACTCATAGAGTTATACTAATTGAAAATTCAAAACTATTATAACCTTGCTCTGGAGCCACAAACAGCATTATTGTTTTTCACATATGCTGTAATACTCCTGTAAACCTGTAAACACACTTTGATGTGTAAAATTAGCTTTAAAAAGCGACTGGTGTAGTTTTTAGATGAGAAAAAAACAAAAGAAAAAGTGTTTTTACATGTTATTCGTCACCGGTGTCAGACTTTGTTGTAGTGATGTTGTAGCCTGGCATCACCAGACTAATTCATAAATGCAAAATTGGTCTGGGACCTCTCAGTTGATTTTCGATTTTCGGACACAATTGGATAGACCTACAATCAATCAGAGCAACGCCCTGAGACACATGCAGGTTGTCTGGCGGCCTGGTCACAAACTTTCTAACATTGCAGATAAACAAAACACTAAAATGTGTTTCTGAAAACATTTTAGGCAACACAGTAACAGAAACTTGATTCATATTTGATCAGCACTGCCTAGTTTGACAGTTTGGTCTGAATTTCGTCTGAAAGTCGCCAGTTAACATGGTAGCTCTTTTTTTCATAACACCAACATGCGGTCGGCACAAACTCTGCAGCTAAACAGAACACTACAATGTTTTTCTGAAAACATTTTAGGCGAGAAATTGGCAGTGTAGTAACCGAATCTTGATTCGTATTCGCCTAGTTTCACAGTTTGGTGTGAGTTTCCTGAGCATTGTGTGAATGGGTACCGGCAGCAGCCATCTTGCTTGTTTATGCCCACAGACTGTGTGGAGGACAGACAGCCTCTCCTCTGTCAATCATCGTCTTAAACCCGCCTCACATGAGAAAAACGGTTGTGATTGGATCTACAAGTTTTTAGTTGATGGAAATCTGTTTGAATGGGAGCGAGGCCAGACTGATGCAAGTGAATGAAACATGAACTTACCAGATAGGTCTGGTTCCCAGGATATTAGTGTGGTCATATCACACTTGATACCATGTAGCATTTTTTTAAAGAAGAATTTGAAAATGTAAATGACAGTTGTCAGGGCAACACACACACACACACACACACACACACACACACACAGTAGCTTATGCTCCTCTGCTATAGTGTTGTCCAAAAACAACCCTTCAATGAGCCACAACATTGCACTGGGTGACATGTTCCTTCATTACTATTGTTTTATAAAAATGACATTGGATGATTGATGTCCCCACTCTGCACTCTTATCTGACGTTTTACAAGAATATCATTTAAGAGAGTTAAGAGGGGCTGCAGATCAAATTGTTGATAAATGTTATGTCTAAATGCAACTCTCAGGATGCTGCTAATGTGCAATCCAAAGTGTGGGCGGACTCTTCTTGAGACACTTCACTTTGAATATTAGTGACCTTTTCAGCCTTTTTGCTTACACTCCTATCGCTTCAAAGTAACTTTTTGCCTCTCTCATTTGCCCTTTGCCTGCCCCCTTTTCCGGAGCACTCGAAAGATTATTACCACTTCAGGAAAGTAAAAAGACAGAGGGGCTTTTCTTCAGGTAGATTAGTAAGTTGACCTTGGCATTCTCTTTCCACAACCTTTTCATTCTTGCAAAATTGACATGATTTGCTGGCTATTAAAGAGCATAAATGAGGAAGTGTTTTATGGTGATTCCGACTAAAGGAAATGGTGTAAAAACGGGGAGAGCTGTGGACCAACCCAACATATTCTCTTCAATATAGAGAGAGAATATTTTACTAATAATAACTGTGGCTGATTAATTGCATTCCAATAAGGAAACGTGCCATAAAGTGGTCAAAAGTTCTCATGAAATGGCGTATGAATAACACACCAATTTAAGTCATTTTGCATGGTATCACAATGCATTTTACGGCATGTATTCGCACTGGGCTTTCAACTGTTAACCCATCTGCATCAGTATTACACGCTCAGAGCAACTACATTGGAAGTATTCAGAGGTAGTATAAAGACCGAGAAGTCCGTTTAGAGCGAGCGGGTGGGGAGGAGAAACGGATTGATCTTAACCCATGTTAACTTAACCTTTGATTATGGTTATTTACATTAATTACATAATTAATGTATGCAAGTTAATTCAAAGGTTCTTATTTTAATCCAAACTATAATGCCTAAACTTAAGTTTTGTTTGAATCCACAAAACTGTAACCGTCGTGAAGCGTCACAGCTTCTCACGTAAAGGTGACTGTCAATGGGTCCTGAAAGCGTCTGTATTTTACGAGTTGTGAATGAGAAACACAAAAAAGTGCAAAATGCGTACATGACACGTGAAAGGTGGCGTGCTATTTATACGCTTTCCCATGAGTTCACATTGTCTCTTCCCAATACAGAGACAGTATTTTGCTTGCATTCCAAGAATGAGGAAATGTGCCATAAAGTGAAAAAAAATGCCCACAAAGTTCAGTCGGCTTTTTTGTGGTCAGATGTTGCCTTTATATGGCATGTACAGTATTTGTGCAATTCAAATAAAAATACTTCAGTAGTGTCAAAATTAGATGTAGTCTTGTAAACCCTTTGAAACTCATTTGTGCAGTGTTTAACAGCTGAGGAGCACTGACCCCTAACCAAGACAGATGGAGCAAATATGTGTATTTAATTCTGAAGCCCTGATTATAGCCTGACCTTAGTAATAAAAGGTTGCGATGCAACCTGAGACGGCGTTAATCCTTTAAGCTGACTTGAATTAAACAAACAAACAGTACAACATGAAGCTGCGGGGATTTACAGTTGGAAAAACACAGCAGATCTGACATCACACCCTTCAAAGTTAGGGTGCACCTTTGTAATTTGAATAATGCCTTACTCGACCGTGCCCTTGCTGGGCATTATCATTAATGCGAAAACATGATCAACCTCATACAGGGTAAAATGTGGTGAAGACACTTTGACTTTATTTAAAGGTCAGCTGAAAATAGCATTTTCTTCTCTCTCTCTCTCCAGGAAATGATCCAGTGTTGTTTGTAAAGCTGTTCTGCTCAAAGGCTTCTTGGCATTCTCCACCTTGCATCTGGAAGGCTTTCCATGTGTGACTTTGTACTGTATACTGTTTGAAAGATGTTTACAATGTCACTAATTCCTCTTTTTTTCTCTGTCTTCTCTGCTCCTTTTGGATCACTTGGTGACTTCTTCTCCTGTCTTCTTCAATAGGTGAGTTATCTGAGTACTTTTACTACACCGGTTAATAAGCCCTTAGGGGACAACTATGTGTTAAAACAAGGAGGAAAAAAATCCAAGGTGACTCCGTCTTCTGGTAATAATAGAAAGCCATTATTTATATGACTGTGCGAAAGGCCAATTTGCCCCTTCACTGGTGGGTCTTAAAGATGGTGATTGTGGTCGGCCTATCAGCCGTCTGTCTAACATTTGGGTCCAAAGCCAGGTGTCTTCGTAAAGGTATTTTTAGGACTCAGATTTCCGATAACTTTGCTTTAAACAGTCATGGTCCACAGAAGATAGGTCCTAATGGTCCCCAAATGTTAATATTTCCTGATTTTCTTAGTCCAAAACACCTTACTATCATTTGTCTGAATAAAATAACATTTTAAAGATGTCACCTTGAGTGTTGGGAAACTGTGAAAACATTTTCACTATTTCACAAACAACTGGTTTGATTTACACTTTGGCACGCGAAGTCTTCTTCCTGATGGCTAAGGTTCATATTCAGAGAGGATGTTGATACTGAATCGGTAGTTCATTTTATTTGTTTACCACCAAAATTCTTTTCTCTTCAATGGGCTACAGTATCCACTTGTAGCAACTAAATCTGCTGAGGTTTTTTTTTATGATTAAGTTCAGACAGTAAACCTAACTAAACCCGCAACTCAGGATGCAAATCCGGTCTGTGGCATCAAAGTCCTCCTGGTAAATATACATTGTACTTTCCACACTCAAAAGAATGTTGCAGTGGAGTTTAATCCCGGTGTTCTGTCTGAAATCTCATAATAACATAGTATCGCAATATCAAAAAAAGTATCAAAACATGCTCCCCTTATTCTTACAGTACACTTACCTCTGTTTGTAATAAAAACATAAAAGAAGATGTCATAATACTGACGGAAATACACAAAGACACATATGGTAGCATTTTTCGACAAGGCAGCAGCATAAATCATCAGAACCGGCAACAATTCAGTTTTCTTATAGGACATATTTGGCAATAGAAATTAGTAGTACATACTGTGAATGTAATTTCAGGAGACAGGGCTGAGAATATGGGCTACATGCCAGCATATGGCAATGACACGGGGGTAAATAATGCTGAAATGAACCTGTCAGCATGTCTGTCATGGCTGGGTATGTTGAGAACATGACAGCTAGTGTAGGATATAGGATGTGACTGTAATGGCTTTCTTATGATAATGTTGCAGATAATAAAGTGTAGTTACAGGAGACACACACCCACATACACGCACACACACACACACACACACGCAGCCCCACAAACAGTTGCAGCCTCACCTTCCAAAGACCTCATAAATTTTACAAGCTTCCCCAGTTTTGTTTTCATCTTAAATTTCCAAATCTGGTTGTGATTAAGCTGCTCAGCGAGAGTCTCTGGATGCTGTCCAAGCCCCGTCGCCGCACGGGTCCCTCCTTAAACGCTCCCGTCTGCTGCCGGCCGTCCGCCACTGTGCATTTATTCAAAAGAGAGGGGCCCCAGTCAGCCCGCTAAACCCACTGTCCCGGGGCCTGGGGTCCTCTCCACGGGGAGGATCCAATGTCAACCTCCTGCTCCATGAGGTGATCCATGATGGAGCTTTGCTCATAGCGCTAAGGTTTCAGCTTTGAATTTATCAGGATCTAGTCGCAGCTTGGATTGCATGTAGCCCTCACAGGACCACATGAAGGCTATTTTAAACTTCCCGTCAGAAGCACTCCTCAGCATAGTATTTCGAAATATGAAAAATTAACATTTTAAAGGATCGTACTGGAGTTTTTTATTTATACAACAGTGATTGGAATGGGGAAAAATACCCAAGGACAGACAAAGAAAACAAGGTACAGAACTTGACATGATACATACTGTAGAACATAACAAAGGATGGAGTAATATCATCATAATTCCAATATCATCTTGCAGTTACTGTGACAATTCACTCAGGAAAAATCTGTTGGATATGGCATGCGTGTTTATGTATAGGATCGTGTCAGCAAGTCCTCCAAACCATACGACCATATTTGTTGTTTAAGACCCTCACGAATGTTTACTAAAATAGTAAATATGACCCATGTGAGTGTTTTTCCTCATACATTAACATTGTGTTTGTGGTTTTAAACATGCCATTAACATTCTACAAACTGACGTTGCAACAAAACAACCTGGTATGGTTAGAAAAAAGGTTGTGGTTTGGGTTAAAATCAGTACATTACTTACATTAAATCACTTCCATGCATCCGCGTCACATGATGTTCCACGATAGTTTCATTTGTTTTCATTCAAGTTAAAAATAACTTTAATTTTATTTTCAAATGGGACACGAACACCAGTCTCCTGGATGAAAGTCCTGTGTTTGTTTGAGCCATCCACCACCCCTCCCGTCTGCCCTAAACGTCTTTCTCACTGTAAACTCCGTTATATGACGTCCTGCTTTCTGCTGTGATAATATCTACAAACACTAGAGGGCACCGCCTCACAATAAAACGTCAATATGGGTCGTAATTCATATTTTTGAGAGAAAAACAACAACTGGGAGGCAATACTGACATAAAGAATATATATATATTTTTTTATTTTTTTATTTTTTTTATTTATTGATTTATTTATTGATTTATTTTTATATTTTTTATATATATATATATATATATACTTCATACTGGAGAAAAGTAGTTGTATTGTTATTATATTTATTTCAGCTCATCAAAATTACAAAATTGGTATCTTGCAATGCAGTATTATACATTATATATATATATAGGTTTATGGTTGAGGTTCATGGAATCTAATTTGTGGTTCTCACAGCACTAAAACATGACAATTAAAGACTTCTTATGCAATAGCCCACGGCTCACAGCAGCGTGGTACAGCCATATGGTCTGGCAGAGAAACCAGCGGTGGTATGTGCAAAGCAAGTGGTAAAGACACTGAATGGGGTGGTGGGGCTAATTAGAAGTAATGAGCTGCCTCTGATACTGATATCATACAGAAAGCTCAGTTCACCACTGAGATCCATCAGCCTAAAAGACAAACACATATTAATGTCAGCTCTTAGACAGAAATATGTCTACAATGCAATCTTAGTATCTCATTCCATTAAGTGGCTTAATTACCCATTTCTAATTCTGCGCACATTGGAATAAGTCCAAACATGCAATGTGTTTTTGTTATCATTTCAATGACAGCAAAACATGTGAAACATTATATTAGGAAAGAAATGTAGTTCATGAAGGCCCTGTATAATATCCCTACTTTCTACCAAAGAAATAGCCCTATATGTAATGAGGACACCAATTCTGGAAAAACAGGTTACTGGGATTAGGAGAAATGCAGAAATCTCAGAGAGAGATCTCTCAAAAACCAGGACAAATTAAACCAAAACAGAATTTTTTTTTCTTTGTCATCTTTTGTTAACAGCCTCTTAAAAATCATGCATGTATCAGAATTAGCTTTATTGGTATGGAAATATGTAAACACATACAAGGAATCCTGTATACTTATTTTATTTGCTCTCACTGTATATGCACAGACATATACTTTAATTGTATATATATAATAAACAGTGTTATGATGATATTATTAATTAATTAATTAATTAATTATTATGATTAATTATTAATTATAACAACAATAATAACAATAATAATAATAATAATAATTATTATTATTTTGTATTGCATCTTTCACACAAGAAATGCAGCACAATGTGCTTTACAGCAAGGAAATTACTTGACATAAAATTAGCATAAAACGGGGACAAAATTAATGGAAAATAAGATGGAAAATAAAACACCTGACAAGAGCAAAACCGAGGTAAAATAGATGGAAATAGAATATATAGAATACATAACACAAGATGGAAGGTAAACCCCACTGAATAATAATGTAGTTAAAGGTGATTCATCACACAAAACAGCCTTTACTGTTGTAAAAGTGGCATTACAGCTGGGGCAGTAATGTAGGGCACCTTTTTTTAAATCTGCACTTGCAAGTTTATTTTAATTCTGCAGTGACTCACTCTCTCACGTCTGTTTTTAGGCATGGAAGCGTGTTGCACGTGTTGTTCCGTTTGAGATTTTTCCTTGAATGACAAATCTCATCTATCACCTCCATCACCTGAGTACCAAATTGCGTTTCTAATTGATTTAATTAAAGCACAACAATATTTCTTTATACAATAATTCTCTGTCGCGGGTAGGCGGCCTTCTGTTGAGTGATGCGCACGAGCAAGCTGACAAATGTAATTCTAATTGAATAGTGATCACATCGTGCCCCTGGCGTCGCTGCATTCTGTCATCCTGGGGCAGGATTGACGGCTTCCTTTCAGGACCGCATCACCTGCACGTCACGTCGGCATGTGCCTGTGTGTTCGGGGCGAGCTGGCAGACGGGATAATTGCACAGAGGGTACAGCCTCGGAAGAGAATGTGTGAAAAAACTACGAGAGGAATGAAAAGCACTTTACTGCATCAAAAACGTGGCATTTTGCCTTTTATGTTTTGAGGAGGATGGCAAATGCATTGTTTAAAGGCCGTGACGGCTGACATATAGGTTGGAGTACCGTCGGATGTGCCACTAATGTGCAGATGTAGAAGTCTGAGAAATAATAAGGAAGTTTTAAAAAATGCTTTCATGATATCGATCTAGCTATTAAATCTCCCATGTTATGCTCAGTTTCAGGTTCATACTTTCTATTTTGGGTTTCTACTAGAACAGTGGTTCCCAACCTTTTTCCTTAAGGGACCCCTTTTTCTATCATTGACTAAACTGACGACCCCTGACTAAGTGACATATTTTATGGGCATTTCATGTTATATTCAATGCATAACAATAACAACTGATAAACTGAACAATTAACCCAAATAGTTAACTGCAGGAAATTTGCAAAAAACGAGCGATTTGGATGAATTTGGAGCAGATTATCCAGTTTTTCAGCAACATTTAATACAATTCTGTCTGTGTGTGTGTGCGTGCGTGCGTGCGTGCGTGTCTATATATATATATATATATATATATATATATATACTTAATAGGCTTCTTTTCTTGCAATTTCAGTGATATCTTCTTCCTGACACTTCGTTCTATTAGTGCTTTGGTTGTCTTAACTTTTCTAACAAGGTGGTTTAGCAGAGAGATATTATTATTTTATTCTTTATTTGACAGGGACAATGCACAATAAATATATTGCACCAGAAATAGCTAAAACCTAATTTGCATCTGTAGTCCCTGCAGGAGTCAACGGTGACACACAATTCTGAGCATAAGACCAAAAACACAATTCAACACAGCATCATACTCATCATATCATACCCTCATATCATACTGCCTGTCTGAATAGACCTGTATTCACTCTCTGTCTTAAACGCTCAGTTTTAGCTCCCGTCTCTTTAAGCCCCCATCCAGAAAAAGCCCAGTCTGCTCTGATTGGTCAGTGTTTCCGGGTCTTCTGCATCTACACTCTCTGTCTCTGCACCATCATTGCAGCCAGAGAATGACTGTAACAGCACTGCAACGGCACTTTCTACCTATACATAATATAGTTGTGACATCACAAATGTACAGAAGTCCTGAAGGCTCATTTAAAGGCACAGTTTCTGAATACGGGCTGTGTGCATTTCTTTGTGGATTGAGCATTTTGATGCTTTCATCATTTTTATATTGCACCTAGGCCTGCTTTAAAATAAAAGAAAGACATGACATTCTCACGTTTTACAATATGGGACCTTATTCCTAATTCTGATATTCAGCAATCCACAAACAAACAAAACCAAACAAAAACCCTCACAAAAAAGGTTCAAATGAATGGAAACCAATGTTCAACAAGCTTTCCAGAATCAATGCCCCCATTACTCTGGATAGTCAGACACCTCTGCTATACCTTCTGCCAAAGAAATAGTCAGTATGAAAACTGTTGAAACTGTTGTTGTGGGATCTGTGGATAATGTTTCTGTTGAATTTTTCAATATGTCATTTTCCAAACCTGTGAGCACCACAAATAAAAGTTCAGCTCCATTGAATTGGGGCAATGGCAGAACTTTCAGAGACAGATATCTCAAACCAGTAGTTTGAATGAAGTGACCAAAAAACCAATCTAAGATATTCTATATTCCTTCTTGTTGAAGTTTTTTTTCCTCGTATCCAGGCAACATTTGGTTTCAAGTCGTTTGAAATTATCTGTATGACTTGTAATCCATTACAGTGAATGGTTAATGCTTGTGTTGTGTTGATTAGCGACTTTTTTTATTTTTATCAATTAATCGTTAATGTCAGACAATACTGAAAAATGTCCATCACAGTTAGTCAAAGTCCAAGGTGATGTCTTAGATATTTAGTTGAATATGATATAAAACAGAGTAAAGCAGTAAATCTCCATATTTCAGAGGCTGAAAACAGCATTTTCTGCCATTTTTGCATGAAAAATTACAAAAATAGTTGGCAACTATTTACTAATTGTTGCAGCTTTAGTATGTTGGTATGAAGTCAAACTAAAAGGTTATATTGATAACATTTTTAGGTAGAGAAATAATAAAAAAAAAATTTAAAAAAGAATACACCCACAGAACTTTTAGAAAGGTGCAGAATGAAAGTATTGCTTTTCCAAAAAAAATCCTATTATCATAGTGATTTAATAATTGTAAAAATGCTGACGTGTCCAAAATTCATGTTTTGTTTACCTCTGTGTGAGCCAATAGACGTTCTTATACCTCTGTGTCGTCAGTAATCAAGTTACCAGTTTGTGTGAAAAACCTGCAAAAAATGACTGAGTTTGACAGTCACTTCCCAGTGGTTTCACTCCGGTCCTGTTATAAATCTCAAGTCCTCAGTGACAAACGGAGGAGCAAGACGAGGGTGAACGTTGGATTAACTTTTGATCGTTAGACTCAGCTGAAGGAACTGTTAGTGTTACAATATGGCAACAAGTGACAACTGACGTTAGCACAAATTAGCTATCTTAGTTTTATAGTCCAACAATACAATAATCAATAAAATTACAATCAGCATATGTAAACAGAATCGACAACGCCTATCAACAGCCACAGTCCTTACAAGCTTAACAAGTTGTCACTGGTTAGATTGTGAAAATTAGAAAAATACCCGCTTCAATCCCTGAGGAGCTAACGTTAGCATTACTGCCGGCTGTGTGCAGTTAACTTATGTTATATGTTAGTTCCCTCATAATTCTTGAAACGCCACTACACAAAGTAACCTAAATCTATAGCTAATGTATAGCTACATGTTTCAAAATAAAGTCATCGCTCTCCCACAAAAGATTCATCACTTGACATGACCAGACTGATGCTTCCTTCTAATGGGGTAGTGTTTACCGTGGTCACGAGAAGAGTCCATATGAACGCCCCCCTCATGTCATCGCGAGTGGAGTCAAGTGGAAATTCACGAGTTGTGTATAGTTACACAACTCTCCATATATGAGTTCACAAGTTCCATTTGGAAACGGAAAGCAATCACCTGTGGTTCGAACAACTGCGGCGTTGTGAAATGAATGCAGTGGAATGAGGGGGGCATGGACATGCTGTCATGTAATTGCTGTCTCCACAGGTATGTTTAAATACAAATAGTGACATCTGTGATCCCTCTTTCCAATTTTCATTGTTATTATTTTATCTGTATCTTCCCTAAATACTAAATCCTCTTTTTCTAGTTCTGTACAATTGAAGAGGTGGCCTGCTGGTATTATCCTCTACAGCTTGTACTCAAGTTACATTTGTTTTGACGGCGAATAGCTCACAGTGTGTGATAAGGAGGTGTGGTTGTTGGGGGGCAAAGCTGCAGGGCACAAAGTAGAAGATAGCGCCTTTTTAAATGTGGAAAACCTGAGGTGCTCAGGTAGGGGGTCCGCAGTCCCACCTCCCGCCTGTGTGGAAGCGCTCAGAGGCCCGTCTAATCAGCCACGGTTCACAGCGCTGAGCGAGCCCCACCACAAACTGAGC
>JAOVVB010110506.1:0-12790 GCA_028570985.1 Heterobranchus longifilis
CGCACGCACGCACGCACGCACGCACGCACGCACACACACACACACACACACACACACACACACACACACACACACAACAGGTGCAGAATGAGGACTGGCTGTGAATATATTGGGTGCAGTGTTACATGGGCAGCTTGTGGACAGGAAGCCGTGGATATACTGTAAATGGTGGCACAGGGGGGTCATCAGATCATCAATTATTCAGCACGACCAGACAAGGACAATCACTGGGTGTCAGCAGGACTGGCAAACAAAATAGCCTGCTCATTCTAGTTGAATTCGACTCTGGCATTCATGATTGTATACATTATGACAACCCATCATTTGTCTAATCCTTGTCACTAGGGCTGCACGATTCTGGTCAAAATGAGAATCACAATTTTTTCCACTTATAATTGAGACCACAAGTCTTAGGGACATCAAATTTTAAAGAAATATGACATGATATATAATATGATCATCAGGTAAAGGACAACCTGCGGACAGGGATTTTCCACTGAAGTTTTTCTGATCTTTTGTGATGTTTCAGGTGGTTGTGCTAACAGGTGGTGTTACTTCTTTTGCAGTGTAAGCACAGCGTTTTTGGGGGTGGATTAATTAATTTGATCTTCCCCACCATTGCTGGGTTTCCGCGACTTTAGTTGTTTCTAAAAAGCATATTCTTTCACTGCAGAAATTAGGTGAGTTTTTGATGCAACAGATCTCCCCACTAATATAAACCTAGCAGTGTCATTGTCACATAAAAATAAGATCAGATACAGGCCAGAATCAAGATCACCATCTTATTTCAATTAATCGTGCAGTCCTGATTCAGTAGGTGAAAGTTTGTGGAAGACTTAGGTGCACATATTTGGTGGGGGGTTTGGGGGTGCTCCGACAAGAACATTTTACGTTTTCCAATTAAAATTATGCAATTTCACATCACTTTGGTCCATTATAATTATTAATATGAGCACTCGTTCTAAATATGCAACTCCCCAAAGCAAAAATGGCCGAATTGTTGTCCTTTAGAAATGAGATTGTGTACATACCTGAATCAAGATCACAATCTTTTAACAATTAATCGTGCAGCCCTACTTGTCACTGATTCTATGTTCCTTTATATACTGTATATTTGTCTGCTTGGAACAACAGTAGCATACTGTAACAGAGCACTGACTTTAGTTTTTTGCAAACTCATTATTGCTTTTATTTCATATTCAAGGATGAGACATGAAGACAAAGATGGCAGTGGCTCAGTAACAGTGTATTCACACAACGTAATAACTTCACAGTATTTCACAAAGACGGAAACATTGACTTACAGACAGACATTAACAGTGCACAGAATTTACATTTCCCCTATTCATGCATCTGAAAAAGTGACATCAAAGTCGGTTTGTACAGTACATTTCTACATCAAGAGTCAACCATACAGTTACATGAAGCCCTATGATTTGAGTACAAATGCTACAAAATACTAAGGGAACATTCATGACATCTAGGATGTGTCATTGATCCAATAATCAGATATAAGGAAGGTTCACATATTTGGGAAAACAGTCAAAAAAGTCAATGTGCTCCTCAGCTAAACATACAGCATATTCTGATCTAGACTCGTTACTATCCACAGATGACAGGATTAATGAACAAATGATTGTTTACATGCAAGGTTAGAGCAATACAGGAGGCCGATACAGGCAATTTATTAAATATAAAATCTGGTCCAGAGTGATAAGGTGGATATGAATCAAGTTTGTTTGACTGCATATTTACTGTGGAACTAATCAGTGCTATGCTGTGTGTCAATGGAAAGACTTCAACCTGAATAACATTTCACTAGATTATATTGAAATACTGAATCTGTGTGATTATTTAGAATGATTCTTTCTGATGAAAATGATAAACATAATACATTTAAAGAGCTGGAGATTTGCACGAAAACACTGCAATCTATTATTTAGAGGTCCATACTGCTTAAACTGTCCCACAAAGAAGCACACTCAGAAGATTTGAGGTACATTATAGTTTGTAGAAAAACAACATCAGTTCTCCCTGTGCTTCCACCCTGTGAAACAATCCTACTGTGTAACTGATCAGTGTCTTTATTGGATCTAACTAAAGCCATGGCAGCATTCTTTTGGTGTCAACTATTGATCAACTGAAGCAAAAGATATAGGGGAATATTACATTGTCTTATTATGTACAGTGCATTATACATCTAAAGGTGAAACAATTTGATCACCCTCTTATATTGATGAAGTTAATGTTATGTTATGACATGGGACCAATAACAGCTGGCATGGTTTTAGCAGTTTCTTCCCATAATCACAAACTATCTTCAAAGTGACAAGTGCAAACATGACAACTGTACATGGTTGTTTGTACATACAAGAATTCTGTGTTTATAACAGTTTGAATACTAAAATCTGGTATTTAAAAATTAATAATTCACATTACAGAAGTGTATTAAAAAAACAGCACCACCCAATCACATGAGGTTGAAATATAGAAAATTAGGTGTGTGAATATATTACTTTACTCTGCAAACAAAAAACAAGGTTTTGGATAACTGTGTGGAAACCTAAGTGCTATTTTCAAATCCCTCACCACAGTGATTCAAATCAAAAGTGAAAATCTGATACAATCCTGTCTGTTACTTTTGCATTCGTGTGAACATTGTTCTCGTGTAAAGAATTCAATAAAAAACCTGGTGCAATGTTTGCTACCTGCTCTAAAACAGAGCCTAAATATATATATATGAAAAAATCCCACTAAAACAAAACAAAAAAAGTTCAAAAGCAATTCACAGAGCAGAGTTTTAACTCCATGAATTGTCATGGCAAATAAAATGCTACATGAACTGTGACCCGCCGTCAGTGATCAACATTAGCCTAATAACTGCAATAGGACCAAAAATAAGTTAGATTTTCCGTACATTTGTGGTTATCAAATCCTATAATAATACAACTTTAAAATCAGCTTGACACTATATATTAGGATGTGTGCTATTCATTTTGGTCATAAAAAATTCAGACCTGTCAGCTTATAAAGGTGAGTAAACTGCATTTTGTAAATCAACACGTCAAACTGGTTTATATCTCAGCGTTGTGTGACTTCATCCAAACAGGTTGGACAGTGGCCGGGTTCGGAGAGGGCTGCTGGGGAGATCCTCTCCTCTCCCCACCTCCCCCGTGTCCCTGAAGGAGGCGCTGTGGATGATCTGGGCTCGGTGGCGTCCTCGGTGCAGCCGGGCGTTCAGGCGGCTCAGAGACGACTTCCTCTGCATCCCCCCCTTGGTCCTCCCGGTCACCGCTCCGTCCTCTGCTGCCTCGGCGGGTGGGTTCAGGAGCCGCAGTGGGTTCAGATTGCCCTGGAGGACTCTGGGAAATCGCCAGCCACGCCCTCCGCTGCTGCCGCTGTTGGTGTTTTCGTTGTCCGACTCGGCTCCCGGCGAGGTGACCACTCCCTCCTCCTGCAGGTCAGCGGCCAGCGGTGGGGACAGGTACTGGATGGCTCGCCTCCCGCTGTAGTCTCGAGCCTCGGGGTCCGCCTCCCAGTCCGACAGCAACACACGGACCACCTGTCATTAAATACACACAGTGCAGGTTCAGATCATACAGATTGTACTGTAAGATTTCTGATAGCAGTACTGTACATCTGTGAATTACATCATATGAAACTGGGTCTCATCAATAATCAAGCATGTCAGCATTAGGAGACTAGTTGTCTTCTCTGCTGCCATCTTGTCTGTCTTGATCACTCCACAGTTATTTCTGTCCTTGCATTTTTGTTCTTTACATTATGAGTTTAAATGACAACACACACTTTTCAACTAATTTTTGTGTGGAAAAACAACGGTTAGTTCATTCTTTTTCTAGATTATTCACTCTATTTTAAAGAGGAACTTTAGCTGACCAATCAGGGATGGTCATCCCACCCCGAAAGTTCCTGTACTTCCAGAAAGCACTACCCCTGATCAGGTATTTTTGGGGGGTAAAATGTTGCCGGAAAATGTCCCCTGGAGCTTAATTTAGACCCCGGTCCCTGCGGTTGAAACACAATGAGTTCCTCAAAAGGTTCATAGTCCCTGGGGAAAGTTCCTGCGGTGGAAAAGGGGCTTTTAATGACTCTAGCTGGGGCAGACAGAGCGGATCCAATCATCCGCTGCGTCACTGTGCAGCAGTAACACACGACACCCCTCTACCACCACCATCCACGCAACCCACCTGTGTGTGTCCGTGCATGGCTGCCAGGTGTAGCGGCGTGTATCCAGCACTTGATCTCACGTTTACATTCACAGGTATGGCGTTCTCCTTGGCGAAGGCCAGCAGCTGGGAGAGCAGCTCAGCTTTGCCCTGTTTCGCCGCCCAGTGGAGGCAGGTGAAGCCGGTCACAAAGTCTCTCTTGGCCACGAGGCTGGGTTCCACAGCGAGCAGGTGCTGCAGGCTTTCCCACAGGCCATCCGAGGCGCACAGCATCCACTCGTGTTCCAGCGGGTCCAGGGTCACCAAGGCACAGTCCCCATCCGTGTCTGAGGAGAGGAGCGATGCCGAATCTCCATCGCTCCTCACGGAGTCCCGGAGGCGTGAACCACGGTTGATCAGAGACCTCCGCACCTGCAAAGGGAAGAACATGGGAATGAAAGAGGTGCATACTTTTACATACACTTTTTTGTGTCACCTTTTAATACAGTATTGTACCACTGCATAATGCTTTATAGTGATATAAAGATTTTTTTTGCCAATATTGCAAATATTTTTTAATACATGTCTAATATCTTTCTGTTCATCACAATAAAGTATTTAACTGATATTAATTGTATAAAGACGTCTTTGACAGTCAACAAATCAGTTTTGAAATAGTCAATTTTGTTCGTTATTTGCCGTATGATGATCACCAAAAAGAGGTCATAGGTCAACCTACCTGAAGAGTTACGGCGAGTTAGATTACATCACTGAGTCTCTCAGTTACATAAGACAGTAAAATGCAGCTGTGGAGTCACACTTCATAAATATTGGATTTCTGGTTACACCCCAAATGGCATTTTTCCATCATCTGCCAAAGGCTGCGCTCTTGGCCATGATGCAAGTTACACAGCAGCAAAGGCAGGGCAACCTGCTTAATTTAGTCTATTGACGACTGCATGCCATTCTGATTTTGGAGCACACCCAAAAGGGAAACACCTGATGTGACATTACTGCTTTAGGTGTGGCCAAATGTATAATATGGTCCAACGTTTGAAACAATCAGAAGCAGTGCAACAGCATTTTTATATGTGAATCAGTGATTGTTACAGGTTGAAGCCCATTTTTATAAACAAATGTTTGTACATGCTTAAATTGTTACTTGTTTTAACTGCTATGCCCTGTAGAGGGCTTTGTAAAACTGCTATACTCATAAAATGATGACTTATAATAAGCTGTTTCATGCCAGAGAAACATACCTGAGGAGAACTACTCATCATCAGCTCTATGAAGTTCCTGCGACTTCCCTTGGGTGTGTTGAGATCTCCAGCAGGGTCCAGCCCTTCCAAGGCGCTGTCTTCAGATAGGCAGCTGGTCAGCAAGGCCCGCTGGGACCCTTTGGACACCCTGCGGGCCCCTCTCACCTGCTGGCTGTGGGACCCTGCATGGTGAGCATGGTCCAGATCTGCAATCCCAATGACTGGAGCCGACTCCCGCCTTCTCCTCTCCCTCAGCTTCACCTCCCCTCCTCCAGCAGAGGTAGGAGTCGCTGTGTTGCTCTTATTATTCTGGGGGGTGGCTGCAGGTTGCCCATTGCCATTTGACTGTTTGTCATTGTCCAGGCTGGCAGACGCTCCTGTGGAACCAACGGGCATGTTTTTTGTTGTTGTCATTGTCATCCAGCTCTCACACTGTATGATGGAGTTGTCTATGGCAGTGTTTCCCAAATTTTTCTTTAAGGGACCCCTTTTCTATCAGTGAGTAAACTGACGACCCCTGACAAAGTAACATATGTATATTGCACATTGTATTAAATGCATAACAATAACACTACAGAACTACTGAAAAACTGTACAATTAACCCAAATAGTGAGCGCAATTAACTGCAGGAAGTTTGTGTAAAATTAGACATTTGTATGAATTTTGAGCAGATTATTTCCTGTGAATAATCTGCTCAATCAGAGTTGAGTTTTTAAATACAATTTTCTGTATTATGTGAGTTTTTTTTTTGTTTTGTTTTTAAATTAAAATCAAAAACACGCACATCCCTGGGTGGGTGTTGGATCCAAAAATACCTGATATAAGAAAGAAACAAAGAGGTCTGCACACCAAGAGCTCCCGTTCAGATGCTATATTTTAGTAACGTTTCGACCTCACGCTCTTCATCAGAATTGTATTATTTTACATCTTACAAAATAATCCAAACGTAACAATATTACAATAACAATAATCCCAAAAGTAACAATTCCATTCACAGAAATGAATGAAATGCTGACAGTGTATAAAACTGCTTTTTATACAGTGCCATAGTGTGTACAGGTTATCCTTGCATTTTGTGTGTAGTTTTTAAATGTTCCTATGTTGTGTAAACATGTGTTATTGTACTAGGCTACTCTATGTGCCCCTGCAAATTGCCCCCTCAGGGTCTGGACCCCCAGGTTGGGAACCAGTGGTCTATGGCACAATCTTAACCTGAATTGACTCCAAAGCAATATGTCCACTGTAATCTCCACTGGTATGCACAAGGCTATCTCTTTGGGTTATCACTATCCTGAGTTATTGTAAGAAAGAGGTCAAAATTAAAGGTCCTGCTCACTGGATTTTTACAACTTCAGCAAGCCAGTATAGTAGGCTTAGTGGGTACTGGTGGCCAAACAATGACACTTGATAATGTTGTGGCTATATTCAGAGGCCCAATGCAACACAATACAATCTAAGCAAATTAATAAATAAGTAGACATAACGGTGTTGTTTTACACAAATATTCTAACCTATAGGTTAGACAAAAACATGACTTTGCATATAAATATGTAGGATATATATATATTTATTAAATCATGGACAAAAACAATCACATTGGTGAGAATAACATCAACACAGTGCGTATCCCTCACCTGTTTGGTCTCTGTTGTCAGGGTTGCCATTGACACAGTTGTTGTCCAGTGTCTCCTTGATATTACCATTGCACTCCGCGTGATCGTGGCCGCCTGTGTCCGCACGCATCACCGACTCCGCGCTGCCTTCAGTGTTTAAACAAACAAATTTAACGCCGTGTTCCACCTTCACGAAACCCACGTTGTCCACGATGCGTTTCAGCACCTCACGATCCACCCCTTCCTTCGACTGCTCATGTTGCTCCGAACCTGATAGGAAATGATCCATCAGCTCCATCTGTTGGACCCTCCCTCCTCTATCCATCAGGAACTCCTGCACGGCTTGCTCCGTGCACTGGGACGCCATCATCCCGAATGGCCCAAACAGAGCGCAAAGATAGCTGAATAAGTTACACAGGGACGTTTTAAAATGACTCCATATTCACGTTACTGTCATTCACGCATAATACATCCATGGTGACGACGGATGACAGCATCTTCTCCTCCTCCTCCTCCTCTCCTCCATGGGGAGTGTCGAGCTCTGGCAGATAGGGGTCGCACGCAGCTGCAAACGACTCACCACGGCAAAAAATAATGCTGCGTTCATGTGCTCCTCGTAAACACGGACTTCAAATTACTAGTAAAAATTGAACATGTAGTAAAAGCAGTCAGCTTTTGTCAGAATGCAGTTTTATTAAGTGTCAACTGGACTGTGTGGTGGCGCGAGAAAAGTGGGAATAATCATAGTAAAAATAATTTACTCTGGAAAAAAAACAAAACCCGAGTGACGATAGCTTGGTCTTCAAAACCAACTAATCAGGCCAACCAATGTGCTTTTCAAAAACAAAATTCAAAATAATTGTAGTTCCTTGTGAATTCTCTAATATCAAAACTCATATCAGAATACAACTAACGCTATAGTAGCTGTTGGGTGTACTGTAGATGTTGCGCTAACTTCGCCTTTACAATTTTCCTGACAGTCCTCAATGTACCATGGAAGCGACTGGGAAAATTAAGTCGGGCTGTACCATTATACAAAGAATGGGAGTGAGTGTATTGCTGCAGTGAATTAACATTGTTTGGTTACATTTTATTGCAATTGTCATGCGTTTTATTTCTCAACCAAGTTAAATGTTTGTATTTCCATGACAGTTTGCCCCAGTCTGTAAATGTGCTTTAAACCTGAAATTCAACAAACTCCAGAGTTAACCTCATTCCTAACTTGTTTTGGGTAGTCTAGTCTGCCCAGTTGTCGACGGTAGTAGACGCAGTGAGGCGGTCCTGATCAGGGTTCTAAAAAAAGAAGTCGGTCTTTAGTTAGTTTTGTTGTATTTTTTTCTGAATCTATCTGGATTATTAACTTCTAGCTAAAACTATGGCTTCTTCGGATGTTGCTCGGCAGCCGGTTAGTATGTTTGTTCTTTGTGGTTGACAAGTGACAGTGTTCTTGGCAGTTAAACAGGGAGTGTCCCGGGGCTAGCTAATTGCTAGCCCGATAACGCTACTTACTTTCTATCAAAGTTATTGAAAACACGACAGTTCAATGTAACTTACACACAGTGTAGAACACAAAACACATCTGCCCCTCACGTCGATATACATCCAAAATATCAAGTGGGGCTTTCAACTTGAATATTCAACTTTTCAAAAGAGATTCCGTACTACATCTTTCACCAAAGTATACCGCGGAGGGTGCTATCTGGCTAACACTACGTTAGCCATCCAACAGCCAAAAGTTTATGAAAATAGTTTCGTGCTGTTAAACACCCTTGAGCTACAGCTAACATTACGAGCACAACATTGCAAAAGTGTTAGGTCATGTTTTACTGGTAAGATATGTGAGTTACGCTAGCGATGTTAGCTCGATAAGCGTCACTAAATCAGTACATTTTTGAATGAAAGGCATCTCGCCTAAAATAAACACGTTGTCGAAACTCGTGTGAACATTTAGCGTTTCCCACATGTAACTTACAGCATAGTTTACAATGACCAAAAGTTTGAGATCTATCATGAGGAATTTCCTTAACGTCAGCAAATTATACCACATCATAATTAGGTCAAAGTTAGCTCCCTGCTTCACCGACTAGTGATCCTCACGATTTCTGAACACAAGTTCAGACGAGGGCAGGTCAGAGGAGGGCGACAGGAGAGCGCAGTTTGATGAAGATGGATTAACCATAGACTGTACAACTCTGTAGCTTACATATTGGAAGGAATTCACTAATATGATATGATTTTCTCATGTGTCAATGGAGATACGGATTTATAAAGTTTAGAACATGATTTAGGTCTTCTATATTAGTTCCAAAGCGCCACTTGTAAATGTAATACTCTAAAAATGCAAAGCTGTTAATTTTGACTAATTAAGGGTTGCATTCTAAAAAGGGTAATGTATTTAGCAATACATTTATAAAAGTAATGTATTATAGGTACCTGGACTATTTGATATGTGAATGATTCCATTTGTTACTAGAAACTGCATTATTTTGTCTTTTAATTAGGCTACCCGAATTAGGACATGATATGGTTTGGTTAACACATATTGCCATAATCTTCATTATTGTGCATACCTACAACAAAGCTGAAATGCATGACACTGGAGAGTTGTGGCCTGCAAGTGAACAATGCCTCAAAGTTGACGTTTTATTTTCCTGCTGAAATAATCACATTTCCCCGGGGCATCATTTTTCTTTTTTGAGGAGAAAATAGCTGCAGCATCTTGAGAATGATCTGTCTGTCTGTGCAATTTCTTCCTCAGGATAAAGCAGTCCGGCCCCTGTCACTGGCAGGCCATGTGGGCTTTGACAGCCTCCCAGATCAACTTGTCAACAAGTCCATCTGCCAGGGCTTCTGCTTCAATATTCTCTGCATCGGTACGTTGTCATACACTTACACACATACATAAACAACAATACACACACCCTTACCAAAACACAGATACACCCAGGATGCTACTACTATCAGAATCAGAATCAGTTTTATTGCCAAGTATTTTTCACATACAAGGAATTTGTCTTGATGTTACGGTGCATAACAAGAAACAATATAAAACAAAAAGTATACACAAAACAAAATAAAATAACAACAAAAGCAAAGCAAAGAGCATATGTACAAGTGAAAAAAATAAAGCTCCAAGGACAGGTGGTGTAATTAACTCCAAATATAAATAATATTACAGTAGGAATATGTAAACATTATGTTCTGTATGAGAACTGCATAGTACATACTAGAATAAATTCTTCACTAACGTCATGTCACGTGCACATACATGGCCTAGTAAGCCTACACATTGTTTTACTTGAAGACCTCAATTCACTGCCATCGCTTAGGTCCATCTGATATTATAGCTCCTTTCCTCCTACTCCTCCTTACCTAGAATGCCTTTTGATCCCAAATGGCAATGCTAATTCCAGAGTGTTAGCATTAATCTCTCCACCAGCTGGTAAATATGTGGTTGGGTGAATGACTAATATTCTTCCTCAACAACCGCCATTGCTGAGTCAAGAAGCTGGCAGGGTTCGTACAAAGTCTTGAAAGTTTGGAAAATGCTTAATTTTAACCGTTATGTTTTCAAGGCTAGGAATATGCTGGAATTTGAATATACTGCTTGAAAAATGCTTGATTTTCAACATAATCATTTATGTAAGCCAACATTTTTTTATTATTTCAAATGAAAACATCCCATGGTCATATTTGTTTGTCTCCTGGCGTCACACGGAGTGGAGCAGACTCTAACCCTAAATGAGGAAGTAAAAGAACAGAATGAGTTTCCATTAGCACTAAACTTTTGTCATGTAAATATTCTTGCAGAATAATCTGATCATATTGTTAATTTGATCCTTCTGAACTTGCTATTATATGCAAACATGCAAACTGTTAGTCCATTTTTTTTTCTCCCTGTAAAAGGTCGTTTTTTCTCACCACTGTCACATTGTACGCTTGCTATTGGGTGATGTTGGGACTTTCAAAATCATTGACTGATCATTTTTGAGCAAACTGCTTGAATTTTACTCTTAAAAAACTGTAGGAACCCTGAGCTGGAGTGTGAACTTGGAGCTTGTTGTTGAGTCATCCCCTAGCAAATTAAGTTTGAGGAATATTTAACTTAAAGCAGTTTGTTTTAGCGTCAGATTGCCAGTCTCTGATGCTCACACGACTAAATTGGATCTAAACCATGAAGTTCAATAACTAAAAATTGTGTCCCATCTTCGTCTGGCTCTAGGTGAAACTGGAATCGGCAAGTCGACCCTGATGGACACTCTCTTCAATACCAACTTTGAGAACTTTGAGTCATCCCACTTTGAGCCTCAAGTGAAGCTGCGGGCTCAAACATATGACCTACAGGAGAGCAACGTCCGACTACGCCTTACCGTGGTCAACACTGTGGGCTTCGGAGACCAAATGAACAAACAAGAGAGGTGAGAGGAGTAGTGTGTTACTGACAGTGAAGAAGACTTACAGGCTCATTTATGCTCCCTTTACATACGAAAATAGATACGTTCATTTCAAACGATGTAACCGTCACTGCCCACATACTTCGTGCATTCTTTACAATCGATGTAAAGCAATACATCCACCAGAGGGCAAACGAGAGTTAAAAAAGGTTCTGACAACAACAAACATTGTGACGGTGGAGGAGGTCGTGATAGCGTACTTAAGAAAGAAGCGGAGGCAGCGTTGTAGACGGCGGTGGTCTGTGAGGTCATTAAATACATCAATATAGAAAACATTTCAATAGCTGTTAGATCATGTATATACATCGCCATTCCGTTCCGCCATTTTTTAAATTTCTTTGTCATATCCTATGGCCATGCCTCACTTGAGGCTACACTGCCCCCACAATTTACAGTGGTACTGCTCCGTTTAGTCCGTATCCATAAGCTTTCAGAAAACGTGCAGAAATACAGACAAAATGAAAAGATTATGGACAGAAGGCTCCGTCCGTATCCGTATCTAATGTTGAGCATAAATGAGCCTTTACAGGCTCAAAGTGTTCAAAAGGGTTTGAGTGATGACGAGAGAGTGGATGTGATTAAGAATGAGAGTCGAGTTAAATATCTTATTTAAAATGTACTGCCATTGTGAACCAATATGTGCCATGAAGCCCAAATTCCTGATCAGCCCTGTATGTGTTTCCTGTAGCTATCAGCCGGTGGTGGACTACATCGACAGGCAGTTTGAGAGTTATCTACAGGAGGAGTTAAAAATCAAACGCTCTCTTCACAACTACCATGACTCGCGAGTACACGCCTGCCTTTACTTCATCTCCCCCTCAGGTCATTCACTCAAATCTCTGGACCTGGTCACTATGAAGAAGCTAGACAGCAAGGTATGTGTGTCAGGGTTGGACTGATGTATTGTTTTGTCAATACATCAGTAGGCTTTTCAGTGTTCGCTTTGATATGATATTTATGAAATAACAGCATATATCAAATGTCCTGTTTATCCCAAACAGATATACAGGGAATGTTTTGTTTGTATGTTTGTATATCAGTCAATTTTTAAAAATAGTTAATTTTACTGGAATAGTACAAGTTTTTTCACATAGTAATTGTAGTAGATTGTATAGTATTGTATAGTAGTAGGTAGGGATGGGCATCGTTTCAATTTCATTAATTCCGATTCCAATTCCGATTCTGCAAATCGATTCCGGTTCTTATCGATTCTCGTTTCCGATTCCAGAGAAATTGTACACTCACATTATTCTGCTCCACCTACCACAGTGTAGGCCTTATCATACAGTAGTTTACT
>JAOVVB010110516.1:0-12789 GCA_028570985.1 Heterobranchus longifilis
TTTAGATGCAGGCACGTGTTTCAGTTAATGTTTATGTCAAGCATCAGAATCGAGAAATTATGATCTCAGCCCATGACATGGATGTTGGTATCAGTAGCGATCATCTTCAGTGAGTATTTAAAAAATATCCTGTTGTTTTACACTTAATAGTTAAAAACTGTACAGTTGAGGTTTGGAAAAAGACAGGTGACATATTTCCAATTGTCCCAGTTTAGTTAACCTGTGCCCTTTGTGGCCTCAAGCTCCTTTTCCTGGCTGAGAGGAGTGCAATCCGATATGTTCTTCTGCTGTCTTAGCCCATCTGTCTCAGTGTCTGGTGTGTTGTTCTTTGTTATATGATTTGTGCTCACTGTAGTACTGTAGTAAACTGAGTTTTTATGAGAATGATGGCCTTCCTTTCAGCTTGAGCCGGGCTGGCTATTCTCCTCTGACCTCTCATTAATTGTGAGCACTTATTATGTTGAATCTCTACTGGCACCATCAATCATGCCAAAGTTCCCAAGATCACAACTTTGCTCGTTCTGTTATTTGAATCAATCACTAACCAAAGCTCATTAATTCTATATTGTGTGTAAGATTGTAAGCATTGTGCTGCTGTCAGATGGCTGGCTGACTGGATAACTGCATGGATGAACCAGGGTACGGTAATCCCGTAGTGTACTGAGCGTACTGTAGGTATTGTATGTATTAAGGGAGTTCCCAAAACTCCCACCTTAGCTACAATTTACTAAAGTAACTTTAAAACATAAAATAGATGCTTTTTTGTTTTGTTTGTTTTTTCCCCCAGTCATTTTAAATTTAAAAAAAAGTGACACACAATCCTGATAAGCAGCACCCAGTCTTTACTCTGTATTTTCAAAATAAAATTAACTGGCTAGGGCAAATTAATAAACATTTTGCTATAGACTATATTCTGTACACAATATGCTAAACACAGTATTCTTGATATTTACTTGTATGTGAGTTAAACAACATATGGGTTTTACCCAAACTAGATTTAATATCACTTAATATTTGGTTGAACATCCCTCGCATCCAGTAACTCAATGCATCAAGCAAAAATTATTTATTAGTTGATACCATAACCTTTTCACAAAAACAATTCTTACTGGAATCTTTTTCCACACTTTGGAAGACGTTAATCTTGTTTCAAGGAAATTTTTATATTTATTTATTTGTTTGTTTGTTTTTGTGAATCCTAATCCTGCCTTCCAACTCTTCCTCCTGAAGAGTGGCTTGCATTTTATGGTATAGCCTTTATATTTCTACTTGAGTACTGTAGCATTCTCTAATGGTGGAATGTGATACCTGCCCTGTGAGGGCTGTTGGTGATGCCACTGACTGTGAGTTTTGGGGTTTTCTTTACACCTATTTCAACATTTTTGTCATCTGACATTCTGTGGCTGACCTATTCTGTGTCTGGTTATTTGCACACCAGTGGGGTTTCTTGTTTTTTTTTTTTTTCAGGGCATTTCAGATTGTTATATTGGCTTTGCCCAATGCTTTTGCAATTTCTCTGATAAATTTTCTATCTTGTCCATAACTGTTAAAATAACCTTCATTTCTGCGATGTACATCATAAAACACTCCAATATTTTCGAGCACTTAAAAATTCAAAGGTTCAAACAAGGCACCTTCGAACTCACCTCTTTTTATATACACTGTATACATGTATTGCATTTTTTTTATCATTCTGAAATGATTGTTCTCCCTTTTTCAATCCCGACTATAATTAAATAAAAATGTTCTCATTTGGACTTGCAGCAGTCCCAGTTTTGTAAAATAGATTAATGTGTCCAATGGAACTTTTCTGCACTTTCTAGAATGAAATCAGCTCTAAAATGATAGACAATCTGATAAAGTAATATAACATGAGTATTGTTGTTAAGAATAACTCAAATAACAGTTTGTTTATTTGGAACTGGCATTTTTGCTTTATGCTCTTAATATTCTTACCCTGCCTCTATTTATGTTGGATAGCGCATAAAATATCTTTCTAGAAAGTTACAGGTTCTGAGGCTGATTAAAGATAAGTGATGGTGGTAATTGTAATTGTTGAAAAAAAGACACTTTTTCCCAGCACCTCTGTTTCTTTAGTGTTGTCCCGTGTGTCTTTGCCATAGTTGTATGATTAACCCTAAAATAAAAAAATAAATAACAATTTTTTAAAAGTTTGGTAAAGATGAGTATTTTGAGCAGAGCACTAAACAAGGAGAAATGCAAATATAGACAATGCCATTGTGTTCAAGCCCTAGTAGTCAGTTTATACCAGTGATAGAAATTACAGTAAGTATAGAATATTTTGTTTGTTTGTTTGTTTGTTTGTTTTCTAAAATAATGATTATTTGTTACTTAATATGCAACTCAATTATTAAGAAATAATCCATGTGAGTGATTTCTAAAGTGTTCTTTCTTTTTGCCTACTCATGCTGACAAATGATGTTTATCAAGTTTTTCTCCTCTTCTGTTATCCTGACCTTATTATTGTATTGAGTATATGTTTGGATTACAAAATATTGAAGCTGTCTTTACAGATACATGGAATAAACCATATAATTTATTATATGTTCTATATGTTGGCTACTGGTTCCCTGATTCTTCAATCATCTTATTTCTAAGCTGTAGTATTGTTGTAGTCACCCAGAAATATTTACAACAGAAGCACGAGCCGGTTGCCTTACCTTGTTGCTTTTCCCCACACGCACACACCTCTGGTTAATGTCATACACAGCTACGTGATTGTATCAAATAAAATACCCTTTTTCAATTACATTATCCATGGGGTCTGAGTTCTAAAGAAGATGTGATCTGAACAAGTGGTTAGGGAGCTTATAAATGTGCTCAATGAAAAAAAAAACAGTCCACTTTTTAAGTCCACTTGTATTGTGCACACCAAAAATACTGAGGTAATTTGCAACTAGTTCCCTTTCAGGACCACTAACAGGGCTGAGTATGGTTTATTAAAAAATAACTATATGTGAAAACACCCAAGTAGTACATAACAGTGCACACACATTTAAAAACTAAATGTGGAAGCAGGAATGCAAAGGGATAGGCCATTGTCATCACATAAGAGTATATAGGATCTACATCATTTCTATGCGACTGATGAAATCTGTTTCTCCTCAGGATCAGCTTCAGCCTCAGCATCTCCCATCAGTGGTTGCCTTTTCTTCAACTCACGTTGGTACTTAGCCATAAGGGAAGCATAGATGCATCCATAGGCAGCTGCAGCAACCATCATAATGCATACAATGCCACACACAACGCCAGCAATCACCACAGTGCCAATGGCACGGCGGACGCTTATAGGCTTGTAACGCTGCTTAGCGCAATCCAATGGCTCTGACTCACTCTGTACCACAGCGCTCTCGGGCAACGGAGCAGCAGTTGCACGTGCACAGGGCATAGAGCCCCCTTTTGTTCCTCCAGCCCCACCCCCATTCTCATTATCCAACTGGAGGCAGTAGTTGAACATCTCCACAGGAACACTCCGGATGTCACGCCCCCTGAGATCTTTAGGAAGGGTACACTCTACAGCATCCACATAACCGCCTGAAAAAGAAAGACCAAGATTGAGGAAAATAAAGAGATTTCAAAAACAACATTGTGCAGTAATTTGAATCACATATCCAAACCTGCTAAAGTCTCCAACACCAGCTAATAATGGCAAAAGGGTCAGTGATCCAACATGTGCCTATACAATGGCCAGTCAGCCACAAACACAAATATGCACTGATGGGTCACCAGCCTTTATGTAGTCCTACCATCTCATTTAGGGTAGACTTGAACTTGACCTTCTTTGTAATGAACTGTATTAGCAAGAATAGATTTGCTATTTCATGGATAATAGCAAAGATTGGAAAACTCATGATGATACCATAAAACTAACATTTAACTGCACATGAACACACAATCTTACAGTCTGAACCGCTGAACACTTTCTCCCACCTCGATAGATGAGCCACTCCATCCAGTTCTTGAAGTCACGCAAATTGCAGTCACATTCCCATGGGTTGGAGCCAAGCTCAAGGTGCTGCAGGTTCTCAAGTGGTTCAAAGGCAGCCCTATTCAGTGCCTGGAGTCTGTTCCCAGCCAGAGAAAGCCAGATCAGTCCATGCTGATGTTCTAACAGACCAAGAGGTACAGTACCCAGGCCATTCAGTGACACATCCAACCGCTGAAGGCTCCCCAGGCCCTGCAGGAGGTCACGGTCCAGTGCTGTAAGGCTGTTGTTCCTCAGACTGAGGTCAGTCAGGTTGGCCAGCTCAGCAAACACTTGGGCTGGCAGGTTGTCCAAGTAGTTGTTGGAGAGGTCAAGCTTAACCAGTGAGCTGAGGTTGGCAAAAGCTAAAGCAGGCAAGGAGGTGAGATGGTTGTTGGGCAGGATGAGGGTCTGAATAGTTGAAGGTAGCAGGGAAAGTGCAGGCAGTGAATTTAGGTTATGGCCCCCACAGTCTGCCTCAGTAGAACTGCAAACACAAATGGATGGGCAAGTGGAGCACAACCGAAGGTGCAGAACCAGAAGGTAGAGCAGACAGTGTACTGCTGAAATTGAGAGATAATAACAAAAAGAGAAGTATAATCACTGTTTTGTTTTGTTTTATTTCATTTAGTAAAATTCATTTAGACTTCCATTTGTAAAATTTACAGTTTGTATTTTGTACAAACTGTACATTTTACAAATAGAAGTCTAAATGCTATCTTCATTATTTTTAAATGTGGCGTATTCATCAAACTGAACCGAATCATTAAAGCCTACTGCTGAGAGTCACATTGTGTATGCATGCATGTGTGTGTGTAGGTGTGTTTGGAAGCCATGACTGACATAGATTATTAAAGAGAAAGGCCAATGTCAACCAAGACCAGTGTAGCGCCCACATGATAGGCATCCTTCAGCTGCCAAGCTTTTCACAACTGTTCTCTTTCATGGCCAGTCTGAAGGATATTCACAGAAAGACAAATGTATATACTGTACAGATTATATGGCAAGTCTTTTCGTTTATTAATTAGTTTATTACTAATTTATTCTCTTTCTCTATATTTTTCTTACAATATACAGTGTAATTTCTTTAATCACCTCATCATTCATGTCTAAATGAAATTGATGTGCTTGATAATGGCATGCTTCAAATTAGTACTTCTTTTTCTAACTACATCAGAAAGTACTTCATGAGGTGGTTTCAACGTGGTTACATTATGGAATCATCATTAGTTAATAAACAATTGATGAGATAAACCTCCAAGTTGTTAAATCTATTCTGGCATTACATATACAAGTATTTGTAAGCAACTTTATTTGAAGGAGATTTGGGCCTAAATTTGTTTTAGGCTATGCCCGTTAATGCCCGTGTGCAGTTTCTCATGTCCTCCCCATCTTTGTGTGGGTTTCCTCTGGTTTCCTACAAACAATATGCCAATGAGTGGATTGAATTCCGCACGGTTGACTAAATTGTCCTTAGGTACAGTATGAATGTGTTTGTGCAACCCAGGGTGTGTTCCTGCATCTTGCCTAATGTTCCCAGCCTCCAGATTCACCACGACCAGAATAAACCATTTGGTAAAAATGAGTGTAATGTTGTGTTATATACTGCATTCCTCAAGTTTCATATCTCACTGTTGACTCACTCTAATATAGCCTTCTGTTTGGATCTAATGCAAATCTCTACTCTGAGGTGCCATTATTACTTATCACATGATACACTACTGTCAGACTGAAAAAAATTAACTGACCTCGCACATTCTCATTCTGCTGTTCTGTTACTCTGGAACCTGATCTGTCAATTTGTGGCTAGAGCTCTGTGTTTTGACTGTGGGTGGATGTTCATGTTTATGGTTATATAGACACCAGTGACACCTGAGACTTGCCCTTTGGTTTGGACTTTGATCCTAACGTAATGGGAGAGTTCATCAATCATTCATCCATGTATTTTAGTTTAGATTTTCTGTCTATGAGTTTCCACTGTGCACTTTTGGCATTCTCAGTAAGGGATACACAGATACTTAAGAATATTTAATGTCTGGTGCAAAGATTCCTAAGCTGTGCATTCTTGAATGTCCATTCCATGCTATCCTGGTCAGGGTCATGGTAGATCAGGATCCTATCTCAGAAACACTGGGTGTGAAGCAGGAACACACACTGAATAACACACCAGACAAATGCAGTGGATCATGTGGATCAACACATTCACACACTCTTGACACAAAAGATCAGCCTGCTGACATGGAAGAAACTAAAGAACTGGAGAAACTCTATACAGACAACCTGAGACTAGGGTCAAACCAGAGATACTGCTGGGTTTCGCAGGGTGTCATTACGGTCTAGGCTGAAACAAGAAATGAGGATTAGAGGATGAACAACTGTGTTGAGTAGTGAAAGGGTTAATAAATGAGTTACTGTAAGTAGGATGTTTTACCTGGTTATGCTTATTATGATCATAATAACCCACAGCTCTTCTCCCCTCTGTATGTTTAGTGATGTAAAGTAAAGGAGCATGAAAAGCTAGTTTAAGAGTCATTCATGTTGTTGTTGTTGTAATTATAGGATAACAATATTTACTTATTAATGTTGCTAAAATTTGATAAAAATTAATAATGTTTACTATTTATGACTAAACATTTTGTATATGTGTGTTATCATGCATGTCCCATACCATATTGAATTTGCATTGGTGAACATTAAGTCTTCATCACACAGTCAAAAAACTGACTAGTTTTGGGTCAGTGGCGGCCGGTCAATAAGGGGCACTGGGGTGCCGCCCCTTTAAAGTTAGGCAGAGAAGATTTATTTATTTGATTTAATAATGAAATAAAGTCATTTAGTCACAATATTCTGCTGTATTTCTTAATATAATTTATTTACAATAAAAAAAAAAACTAAACTGTATTACGTTTATTTGTGTTCGTGTAGGCGGGGCGCCTGACAAACGAGTGTCTATGTAGACACGTATGTAAATTTTTTAAAAGCATGTGATTTGTGGCTGAGCTGTAATTGGATTTTTTCAAATCATCCTTGGGGTGCAGCATTGTGCGCCCCGAACCCTGCCACTTTTATTGTTTTTAGCGAATCAATATTGTTTTTAAATATTTGGGCTCATGTGATTAGACCACTCAACGAGTCTTATTAACGGTCAGCAGATTGTTAGTTAATGTATTGTACAGTGATTGACGTGGAAGCCAGATAAATATGAGAGAAAATTCTGTAATTTCTTTGCTAAAATACCTTTTAGCAAGGCGATCGGACGAAGAAAGGAAAAAAAGTTAAAGAGCTTGGACCAGATGGACCTGATCTTCTAATTAAGCAGCAGTCAAGTGATCGCGGCAGAGATTACACTCAATGCTTTCTCTACATTTCTCTCTAATGCAGTTATTCCAGTGTTCCACTAGTGCTTGGATACTATCAAGGTAGAAAGTTCTCTCAGTACGCCTGAGCCATGATCGTACTGGCGGTCTGATTCACGTCTTAAACGCTGACCTCCCAGGAACTCCTTTAATGCTTGTGGAAGATGTGGAAATGGCTTGGAGGGAGGTCAAGACTGTAAGTGGGATGTGGCGATAACTCCCAGCCGAGTTATTTTATATATATATACACATAGCATGAAGGTTAAAAACGATATATCTGGACTGGAGGAAGGAGGTTTTTCTGGCTCCTGGTGTTTTCTTTTCTGTGAGAAACGGCTCCAAACGGCTCTTTGAGTGTTTAAGGTTGCCGACCCCTGACCTGTCCTAGACAGATATAAAAAGGTGACATTTCTGTTTAATAAACAGAAAATAAATTAGCGTGGTTAAAATTTACTGAAGGATCCACAAAGTGTTTTTTCTTAAGATGAAGAAAAAACACTTTGGATCCTTCGGTCAAAAGAAAAATAATCTACTTTTTGACATGGTGACTGTAACTCTGCTTCAGGGTTTTATTCCTTATATAAAATACTAAACAGCAGACTAATTATGGACTTAAAAGAAAGAAAAGTGAGATATGAAAGTGACAGAGCTCAACCACAGCTCAACCACAGAACATCCGCACATCTGTCTGCTCAGTAAAAACAACACTAAAGCATGATCTCTCACACACACAAAAACAAAACAAAATATTTCTTTGTTTTTTATGAATCAGGCAAATTATAAAAAGGACAGGATTAAGAAAAACAATACAGGTCAAGTCAAGAAAATGATATAAAACTGAGAATAATAATAATACTAATTAGCCGAAGACACGCTTGATGTTCATTGGGAAGAATCTTAAAGTATAAAACAAAACCTGACCTTTCTTTCTCATCAGAAGCGAATGCAGGCGAGTGAAAACTGCAGGATGGCGTGTAATTCACTTTACTAACTAATCATTGTGTTTATTTAGAGCTGCTCTGGTCATGCATTAGTTTGTCAGCTGACAGGATCTGATGGTTCATGCTGTTGAATATTCGTGTAACGGAGCAGCAGCGAACGGTTTTGTGACAGTGACAAGGTTAGCTGTGAAAACATATATAAAGATAGCAGATGAGGAAGTGGACTGTAAACAGACCGACTGCTTATTTTTAAAAATCAGTTAAATTCTTAACACCAATTAACTGTCGATTAACAATTACTCGTTAACATCTCTAACGTCGTGCGTGCAAAACCGACCGGAGATTCTTAATCGACGCGTTCCTTCGTATCTGCCTGTACACACAGGTTTTGTTTTTTTTTCCGTTCGTCTACATCTCTCATGTGACCTGATTCATGGTTACGCGTACACTTGACAATGCTTGTGTAATTAAGGGATTTGAAATTCTTTTCCACCTTCATTCCAGACGTCGTTACTGAATAGACAGGAGGATAAAGAATAGTACATGATGTCTGTTTCACATCCAACCCTTCCTAAGCGTCCGAAAAAAGACTGAACCGTGTAACGTGAGTCACGCTTTCTTACAGGATTATACGCTGAAACAGGAACGCTTACTTCCTTCAGAGTATATCGGATTTTTACTCTCGACATGCCAAATGGGTCCATGTGGTTGTATTAAAACTACACCAACATGCACAAAAAAAAGGCAGCACAGATTTAAAAAAGATCCAGAGATGAAAATGGAGAACACTGCTTGTTTTGTTTCTGTTTCAGTTAACAAATATGTACAGAAACCTGTTCTCAGGCAAAAAAAACAAACAAAATTTTTTTTTAATTGCGTGGAGGTTTCAGAAAATTTTGGTTTTTGGTTCTTTTGTTAAAGGTTTCAGAGAGTAACAATAAAAAGAAACATATGCTGTGTTCCTCAGTGTCTCTGTAGATTTGTATTATTACTATTATTGTTTGTACAACTAATAGAAATTTAAACCGAAGACTGTGCTTTGAAAAGGTCATTAGCACATGCCACATGTGTGTCCAGAGTTACATCGATCAGTCACAACATTACACCCATTAATGTTTGGGTTCCCTTTGTGCCACCGGGGCAGCTCTGGCCCCTCAGGGCGTGGCCCTGCAAGGCCTTCTGGGGTATTTTTTCTGGTATCTGAAACCGGATTCTTTGGGCGCTGTGGGTCGCAGGGTGGAGGCTTTTGTTTGGGTCGTTAAGTCTTAAACTCATTGCCTGCTGGACCCCGTGCCTTTTATTTTTATATACACATTTTTTTTTTTTTTAAGCATTCATTGGCTTTTCTGTTGGATTGAACCAGACAGGCTGGTCTTTAGTCCCTCGGGGCGTGGCTGAGCCATGTGGACCCATGGTCCTGTGAGCAGTTTACTGATATATAATTAATATTCAATGGTAATGTGTTAATGTCACGGCTGATCGGTGTATGTCCTGAAAAAGAGAAGACTATCTGACCTTGTACGGACACAATTGGCTGGTCCCCATAAAGAGGGTTCTCTTTTGGTTAGAGATGAACTATTTTGCCAAAAGTATTCGCACGTCTGCCTTCACATGCATATGGACTTAAGTAACATCCGATTCTTAATCCATAGGGTTTTATATGATGTTGGCTCCGCCCCCTTTGCGGCTATAACAGTCCACTCTTCTGGGAAGGCTTTCCACAAGGTTTAGGAACGTGTTTAAGGGAATTTTTGACCATTTGTCTAGAAGCTTGTGTGTGAGGTCAGACACAGGTGGCTCGCAGTCTCCGCTCTAATTCATCCCAGAGGTGTTGAGGTCAGGACCAGTCCAATTTTTTCACACCAAACTTGTTCATCCATGTATTTCGTGGACCTCGCTTTGTGCACTCGTGCGCAGTCATGTTGGAACAGGAAGGGGCCGTCCACCAAAACTGTTCCCACAAAGTTGGGAGCAAGATATTGTCCAAAATGTCTTGGTATGCTGAAGCTGGAACTAATGGGCCGAGCCCAATGACTGAAAAACAACCATACCAGTTCCACGAGTGCACAAACTGAGGTCCAGAAAGACATGGAGGAACTGGATGTTACTCAAGTTAATATCCATGTGAAGGCAGATGAGTGAATACTTTTAATAGCTACATTAACAATTAACTCAATGAAGGGTCCTCACACGGATAGGGAGACGTGTGTGTGTGTGTGTGTGTGTGTGTGTGTGTGTGTGTGTGTGTAATACTCACGAGGAGTCGTTTCTTGGCACCTGGCCGTTGTGACGCACGCCTGTGTTTTCACTGACTGAGCGCTCTCTGCGTGCTCTGCCCTGAGAGCGCACCTGTGTGTTTGTGTGTGCGAAAGCAACAGAAAGCAAGTAAATAAAACAAAGGACATGTACGATCTCACTGCATTTAAACACTTCATTACTTTTTCTACCTCTATCCCAAACACACCACTTTTAAAACGATTCCATCATCAAAAAACTTGCCTTGGAGTTAACTATAACAGCATAAACCCCTCCCATCTACCGCCCCTCCCCCCCACCAGTCAGTCTGTCCTCCTCATCACCTCTTCGCCGGGCTGCTCCATCTCCATGAAGTCGAGGGGCCGTTCGTTCAGGGTCAGAACCCGAGGAGGAGTCTTCAGGGACAGAGTCTCGAGTGGCGTGGATTGGATCAGATCCAGATCTCTGGGCCTGGAGAACTGCGTGTCTTCGTGGTCTCCTATAAAAGGACAAGGTGAGAGATCTTTCCTCAAGAGGTCTCTTTATTCTCATTTGCAATGTACTGATTTTTTTTCTTCTACTCTAGCCTGATTTCCCGTAAACATGTATAAAACCTCAACCGAACTGCATTACACTTGTAATATAACACTGTGTATGTGGAAGAGGGCGGATAGCACATTCTTATAACCGTTTTATTTCTCCAGAATAAACAGAAAATTCTTAAAAGTTCTTTCCAAATTCTCACGAGTCTCTTGTGGTAATATGACTTTCATTAATTTAGACTGAATCTCTAACCTGCTACGATGATCCTGTCAGGGACCTGCATCATGGCCGTGTGGAGCCCCTCGTGACCGTCTTTATCCTCGCCGGTATACGGGGCGACCTTCAGCATCTCGGGCACGCGCATGCGCTGGCTGATGCCCTCGGTGTACTGGAGCTCGTAGTGAATGCGGTTCATCTCGGCCATTTCGGCTGTGGGAGACGGGAACGCCGCGCCGTTCATCTGCAGGGGTGGGAGGGGATTTCATTCACGACGATCGCATTAGGCTTTGGGATTCATCCTGGAAATTATTTTCTAACACAGAGAACTTGCCGAGAATATTCTTTAGACCTGAACTAATCAGTCTTTTGTGTCTCGATTCATGTATCACATTCTGCACAGTGTCTTGCTCGTGACTGGACATGGTTTCTATATTCCATTTCAATTCTATTTTATTTCATTATTTTATTATTTGTACATAATATCAATTAACACTTTTTAAAAGGTAAAAGTTTTTCTATATTTGTTTATATTCTAATTTAAAAAAAATCTCTTATTTCATACTTTATATTCTTATTGAAAACTCTTATTTTAACATTTTTAAGTCATCAGCGCTTGTATAACCGTTTCACTTTTATATCATACTGTGTATGTGACATCAAATTTTAATTTGATTTAAAATTTGAACTGATTTTTCAATTATTTATTACATTTACAATAAAGATGTACTAGTCAATCAACCAGTGACCAGAACTGGCTGTTTCTCAGCTTGATCAGTCATGAACGATCACGTAGGACTCTTCTGAGTTGTGCAACAGAAACCCCTTTTCCACAGCGTCACATTATTAAAAGTTGTGTGCGTTAAAAAGCCTCAGATCTGCCTTTTTTCTCCAAACACTGCGAGTGCTAATTAGTCTCAGAACATGCACGTTAGAAACTGCATGCTCACAAGTGATCAACATGGGCGATAAGACGTTGCTGTTCCTTTACAATCCTCCAGGTGGCGCACTCTACTCTGAACTATTCCCACATCGGCATATCCGTGTGGTAGGAGTGAATTATTTGGCAAGTTTGTTTAGAAATAATAATTATGTATCGAATGCGATAACAGAGGTACATGCTGCTCGGGAAAAATTTAGCTTTCTTTATGTTCAAACTTAAACTCTTGTATTTGAGGTTAGTTTGTATTGTTTAAATGCCGCCTTTGGGATTTGAGTGAGAAAACTGATGCTATAAGGAACAAGCTTTATTTAAATAATCATGTCTAATTCAGTTGTGAAACTGGTGAATAAAGCTAACGTAGAAAACTTTCGGGTTAATCTTTAAAGGTTCAAAGGTCTTAAAATTGTAACAAAATCTGGAAAAAATTTAAATAAAAATAAAATCGATGGCCTCCGAGTGGCGCAGTGGTAAAGCGCTCGCCCTATCATCCGGAGAACGCTGGTTCGAACCCCGGGTGATGCTGTTTTCCTCTCACAGCCGGAGGCACAGAGAGAGCTGATTGGCCGAGCT
>JAOVVB010110588.1:0-12788 GCA_028570985.1 Heterobranchus longifilis
ACACACAAAATACATTGCTGGCTGCTGTGATTCACAAATCCTTACATTCACACTCTCACTTAATTTCCTTTCAATAATGTGTGTGTGTGTGTGTGTGTGTGTGTGTGTGTATTGTGGGGATGTTTGTGTAACTGAAGTGCTGCTGGCTGACATGAGGAGCTCCAGCTGATCTGCTCCTCATTAGAGCAACGATGAAGACAAATGTCTTGTAACGCCCGCCACAAGTCGAGTGCTAATGAACACACACCTTTTACATCAAGCGGTCTTGGACAAGGAGAGTGTGTGTGTGTGTGTGTGTGTGTGTGTGTTGTGGAAAGACATTAAGGGTCTGAACATTGAGGTTTTATATTTAAATCTTTGTGATGATTGACCTCACTACATAACACCTACATAAGCCCTTTATAATAATATAATAACTCACATACCTCTGCACAAATATTTATAAATTGTTTATATCTAGACATTCGATGCCTATTTGACACCTATTGATGTAAGTTATGTGGTGTAATGTAGCCCTATGAACACTGCCCTTATGTACAGTGTGATTATGTTGGAACATGCCTTAAGTAGGTCTAATGTAGCTCTATGAACACTGCTCTTAAGTGAAGTTTTAGCTTTTCCAGTCTTTATGTTTAACTTCAATAGTGGATTCCCGTTCAAATTGGTCATTGGGTGACTTTAGTATATAACACCTACATGAGCTCGTCATAATGACTGACATAAACCTTCACAACAAATCAATTTCTAGTTTTAAGAAGCATCATCTGTCAAGCCGACATCCTCAGTGGGCAGATATGTTGGTGTAATGTAGAATGTCATAAAGAGTTCATATTTTTCATATTCTTTTCTATACACACTGTTTATGGTAATGTAGGTTTATATCAGTTGTCATAAAGAATTCATACAGGTGTAATGTAGGATCACTGCCTTTTCACCTTAATGTAGCTCTATGAACACTAACCTTTCACCTTTATGTATGTACAGGTGATTTAGATTTCTATCAGTTGTCATAAAGAGTTTGTACAGGCGTAATGTAGCCCTATGAAGCCCTTTCACCTTCCTATATACACAGTAGGTGTAGGTTTATATCAGTTGACATAAAGAGATCATAAATGCATAATAGATCCCTATGTACACTACCCCTTCATGGTTATATATGGTAATGTAGGTTTATATCATTTGTCATAAAGAGTTTGTATAAGTGAACCATAGCCTGATGACCACTGTCCTGTTATAATTACTGTAGGTTTATGCCAGTTGTCATAAAGAGTTCATAAGGTGTAATAAACTCTGCCCTTTCATGTTAATGTAGGTTTATGTCAGTTTTCATAAGGAGTCATATAGTCATATGGGTGTAATGTAGTCCTATGAACACCCATGTTATAACAGTTAACACCTGTTGGAATAAGCCATAAGATTTACTGTATGCTAATTGTCATTAAGTGTAGGTGTACTGAAGCCCTTCATTGTAGGCATTGTAGGTGTGACGTAGCACCTTAAGTACAGTGTTGCTTTAAAACTATGCTTAGGACTGCTGATAAAAGTTAAAGTAAAATAAACCTGTTAAAAAGTTTTTAGGTTTATGTCAGTTGCTAGAGTTTATTGTTGATTGGTTTGTTGTTTATTGACATTTTTAATAATTTATAAGTTTATTCAGTTACAAAATAAAAATAAAAAAAAAAGATCAAATCGAATATTTGTCACTAACATTGCGTCCACACACTGCGGTCCTGTAGTGTAGGCTCATAACCCACAGTTTTCTGTAATAAGAGTGTAAAGTGTCACCAAGGGCAAAGCACTAATGTAAAAGGATAAATTATTCCACAATCTTGTTAGTAAGGTCACTCACATGGAGTTGTTCACTGGAACTGTGAGAGGAAAAAAGACCAACAGCTGGATTTGTGACTGAGGAGATCAGAAATCTAACGCAGTACCAGGTCATGTAGCGCTTTATCAACCAATAACAAAACCTAAAAATCAATTCTGTATTTAATATGAAGCCGGTGGAGTGAGTCAAGTGGAGGGGAGATATCGCGCCTCCTTCCAGTGACAAGCAGGAGGTTAATTTTCAATTCGCTGCAGGCAAGACGGCGCTGACTGACACTCTCTCACGTCCTGAGAATCAGAACAGTCACGATGAGAAGAGAGAGAGAGAGAGTAGTGTGCATGACTTTATCCACACGTCCTTAAACCGAAGGAAAAATTTAACTTAAAATGCTGCGGATTGTATGGAGGTACTTCAGAAGGAGTGTGAAATCAACAAGGACTGCCAACAGGATTAGTGCTTCCTGCTGCTGCTAATAACAAATAACAAAAAAAATCCTGTTTATGGCAGCACCATGTCTTAGTGGTGAGCACTGTCATGTTTCACCTCCAAGGTGCACATGGCGTTTACATGCTGCTGCTGCTGCTGCTGATGATGATGGTGATGATACTGTTATTTATCACATGTATAAAAGTGATGAATAAGAAAGTGAAATTCCTTTTTTGCATATCTCGGTTAAGAAGCTGTGGTCAGATGGGTCAGGCATGATAGAGCGCCTCCTGTGTAGGGGGCTTGAACCCCTGACCTCCTGATCAGTAAGCTGGAGCCTTAACTGTTTTAGGCACCGCTGCCCGGGGTCCCTTTCCACATGCATGTTGGGTTCCCTCATAATCCAAAAGACGTGATGTAGCCTGACTGGTGAGTGTGTGCTTCTGCTCTACAGTGGTTTGGCACCCTATTCAGCGTGTACCTCCGCTTGTGCGCAAAGCGCATTTTCATATAAGGGCCCCAAGACTGTTTCTGAGAACTACTTGACCCCAAACGCTGGTTCATTTTGAGCAGTGAGAACACAATCATTCTGTGCTTGAGAACCATGCAGACTACAAAAGGTGGTCTTGAGAATGATACAGCATACCCTAGATCGAAATCTCACTGTGCACGTAGCACGCACCAATCTTATCCTTGACTTATACAGCCAGTAGAAAGGCACGCAAGAGCAAGCTCTAGACATTTTTTCGAAAATATCAATGATATTAGGCATAGTGTGAATGTTAACTTCCTCGTTCCCTTCTTCTCTTGTGTTTAATGGTTGCTCACAACCCAAGTAGTAGCATTCCGATACAGGAGGGGAATGTAAATACGCAAGTGTGCACAAGAACAGAGCGCAAACATAAATTGAATGCTGGCCAGCACAACAAATCAATCGTGCCTTATCTGAAAACTCTCTAAGTTCCTTCAATGAGGCACCAGCCACCTCTATTACTCCACACAAGGGTCATAGAAGCGCTATAGATAACAGATGTATGAATGAATTTTCAATGTATACAGCACTTTTCATTAGTACAAAGTGCTCACATAAACATAAACACCAGGAAGATAAAAAATGCTTACACTTAGCAAAAGGGGGCTTTTAAAAGGCATATGAAGACATCTAACAAAATTCCTGAATAAACAGATACAGTTTTAGTCCTGTTTTATGTAAATAGTTTGGGAGGGAGTTCCATATGCAGGGTGCAGCAGAGCAAAAAGCTCTTTTTCCTCTTGTGAACAGCTTGATCCTCAGCAGATGGAGGAGCCAACTTTTGTGGGTTTGAAGGTGTTTGTGGTTACAGGATAAAGGAGTGAGAAGGTCTTTAAGATATTAGTGGGCAGTTCCCTGAATACATGAGTATACGAGGCAGGGGTGGGATTATAGTCAACACTGAAGAAAATGGAGCCAGTGAAGTAACTGCTGAATGGGAGTTATGTGGTGATTTTTTTTTTTTGCTCTCCTCAGAATTCTGACAGCACTGGTTTGGATGTAATGGGGTTTCTGATGCCTCTGGATAGAAATCCAGATGAAAAGAGCACCACATGAAGACATAGACAAGTTTCTGTAAGATTGGGGGTAGGATGAAGCATTGCTACTGATATTTTTGAAATGAGGAGGGAGATTTTGCAGAAGCGATTAATGTGGTTACAATGAAGCGCATATCTTCTCCTCACGGCAGGAGGATGAAGTTGAAACTAATTTATAGATTTAGGTGACATGAGCATAGCAATGGAAAGCCCAAAAACTGACCCCTGAGGGACTCCAAAGGTGACAGGTAGTATAGCCAACTTGAAGTCTCTCAAGGATACATATTGTAATCGATCTGACAAAGAGGGTTGAGGCCAGCAAACAGGAGACCCAGAGAGTTCACAGATGTTGTCAAGACAGATGTGGTCAACAGTGTGAAATGCAGCTGTCAAATCAAGGAAGATTAGAAGGGAGGGGGCAACTGGAGTCAGTGCTCAACAGCAACTCATTTGTAACCCTGAGAAACACTGCTGCAGTGCTGCGGGTCTGTCAGAAACCAGACTGAAACTTATCAAGCAGGTTGTTAAACTTCCAGAAGCTTAAAAGCTTGGTGTAGCGACCACCACACAAGTGGGATGAGTACCAGAACAGTGTCAGAAACCAGTCCTGGTCTTACAAACAACTTATCAAAGAGGATGTTAAATGCGAGATGTTTCAAAGGCTGGGTAACAACCACCGATTCCAGAATCTTGGAAAGAAAGGGAAGCTTGGATTATCCTAATCTGCTTGTCTTTAAACTCTGGGAGGAAAACGGTGTACCTGTAGTTCAGGACGGTTAGCCTGTAGTTCAGCATAGAGAGATCACTGCTTGATTTGATTTTAATAACCAATAAGCTGCTGCCTCAGTGGCACATGGTGTACTGGTTAGCATTGTCGCCTTGCAACTTCATGGTCAGGGTTTGATTCCCACCTCGGTTCTGTGTGGAGTTTGCATGTTCTCTCTGTGCTTGGTGGCACGGGTACACCGTTTTCCTCCCATAGTTCAAAGACAAGCAGATTAGGATAATTGGCCTCATGACCAAAGTCTCCTGGGATAGCCCCCGCTTGACCCTGTAGAGGAGAAGTGGTACAGAAGATGAATGAATGAATGAATACGATACTGCCTGCAATGAGACAGTGAATAACAATTGCTGTAGTCAGGGGACTGATTGCTATGATGCAGTCCTTGACCAGAGCTGAGGTTAGAATGTCATGGAGGCAGGTCAAAGGTTTTATCCTATTGACAATGTTCATGGTGTCGATAGAACAAAGTGACAGAGAGGGTGAGCTTAAGAGCAATCTTATGCTGTTGACCTTGAAGGATTAACGTGGTCAAGGACACAGTTGCACTGCTCTTCAGTGTTCACCAGATGCGTTATAGAAGGGGCCTTCAAGAGGTGGTTGATAAAAAGCCGCTGGCAAATGGCTTGCTAATAATGCTGGAGTAGAAAGCAGACCGAGCTTGAGTGAGTTATAATAGTCCTGTTGGTGAGTCTGATGTGCTAAATAATTTGTGCACTGTGTGTCCAGAGGTTCTATACTGCTGTTAAAGTACACAGTGAGCAGCTTTTATTTGCCTTATTTTAGGATCTTGGTTGATAGAACTGGTTTTCTGGTTTTCACAAGGGCATGATGGTGAAGGGCATCTTTCAGTGATTTGTTGTAGAATCCTACTAAAGCAACCACTCAGGTATGGGACGTTAAGGAAATCTGATGTCTGTCCAAAGCCAGGCCAGCCTGATTGATTATTCCAGTTCCTACATATTGATTTTGCATTTGCATCCACATGAGTTAATATCTAAAACCGATTTCCATTGAAAGCTCTCGGTGATCAGACACCCCCAGGTTGTAAACCTGAAGAGGGTTACAGGGAGCAGTGTCTGTGATGAGTAGCGACAGTATCATGATGCTTTAGGTTAAGGCATTCTAAAAGATTTAGAAATACAAATGCTAGCAACGAAGAATGGATCTCAACGTGTACAGTATATTAAAATCTCTAATAATCATAATGTGGGAAGAAGAATGTGAAGCGAGGAAGTCACACAGCTCAGGAATGAAGAATGTATTCGATTTTGAGGGGTAGATTAAGACCGGCATCGTATTATGGAGAGATTTACAGTTTAGAATAAGGTTCTATCCAAGAGTGGATGGGTGAGAGAAAGAAAGTGAAGCTAATGTGGATTCCTGAAATACTCTTTAAATATAATTTAAACAGGAAGAGAAGAAAGAAAAAGCATTGGAAATTCCATATAAATCTTACAAATGTTCAACTAATTGTTCTTGAGACCAATTAGAGAGAATATTAGGTGATGCTTAGATGGACAGATGGATGCTTCCTCTTATTCCTTCTTTTATTTCTCTTTCTCTTGAAGCTAATAAGACCAAAAAACAAGTAAAAACCATGAAACCGTGAAGAAGTATGAACTCCTCTGTATTGAAGATGTTGGAAAGCCACAGAGAATGAATGCCACTTAAAAAAAAAAAAAAAAAAAAGGAATAGCTTGGACAAGCGTATCAAAACAAACACTTCTGTCCAGGCTGGGGGATATTTTCATTGAAGAAAAAAAAAAAGATGAGAAAGTTTTCTTTGGGAACTTTGATAAAAGCACCAATTTAAAGAATTGAAGTTGTTGGATCTGGGATTGGCTTTGGGGTAAGTGCCTGCATCACTACGTGTTTAAGACATGATTGGATCGTACCACTCAACTGCAATTTGAAGAAATAACAAAAATGGCAGCTGTCTTGACGTCATGCTTTTTTTTAAAGTGTGCTAGATGCTGCTCCCAAAGATGGTGTGAAAGATGGAAGTCTGCCCAAACCACCAGCACCCCATAAATAAATAAACTGACACCCATCAACCAAAATTCAAGCTTATTATACACCCGTTTGACGTGTACTATCCTGATGTGCACTATTACAGTCACTTGAAGGGAAGCAGGATTGAAAGCTAGCGTTACACTGGAGCATCAGAAGCAGCATTATTTTGCAAAAAAAAACAAAACACAAAAATATGTAAACTTGCATTGCTTGGCTTTCCACTGATGCAAACAAGTTTTGAACGGCCCCCAGATGTACACTCTACTGATGACTACTGTACTGTAGGTGAAAACCACATGAGATCAACAGCCTCTGAAACGCTCAAACCAGTCCATCTGACACCGACAACCAGGCCAGGGTTAAAGTCAAAGAAATTAGATTTTTCCCCATTTTAATGTTTGATATCATTTTAGAGCTCTTGACCTGTGTCTGTATGATTTTATGCACCATGCTGCTCCCATGTGATTGGCTGATTGAATAACTGCATAAATTAATGTTCCTATTAAAGTGGGCGGTGAGAGTAAGTATATAATCTAAAATTAGATTTCCCAACAGTGTCTAAAATCATGTCCAAAATCAATCCCAAACTGAGGAATTCTTGAGCATTAAACTCTATAATCTATTTTTTATTTATTTGTTCGGCATAGTGCTCAGTCTGCTGACTGTAACTCGACTTACAAAGTTGTTCTTCGACAACTCAATGATATCTGATCAACTATATCCCCTGCAAATTCATATAATCATTTAGAGCTTTTACAGTACATGTTCCAGACCTGAAGGGAATTTAGATAAGCTAGCTAGTTTACAGCCATGTGGTATATCTTTCACTCCCATCTCTCCCATCTCTCCCTGCTCACTGTTTCTGCCATGTCCAAAGAATTTCTACAAAATTCAATAATAATGTTCAAGTCAAAATAAGATCACCATTATCATTTATTGCTTTTGATTCAATGGCTACGAAATGTACGCTACTGCACATACACGCTCACGGACCACATGATGTGCCTCAGCTTGTAATTTAGGTTAAACTGCGTAGCTTTGACATTTTGGAGCCAGTTATTATCAATCTAAATTAAACCACTGCCAAATAGAAGCTTGTTGAAACTTTAATTTGAGATTATACTGAGGCACAAGAGATAAATACTGAGATTAAAAGGGGTCTACTGACGCCGATGTCCACATTTAGACCCTCAGCATTGTTCAGGCTGATATCACAATTTTAATCAAGTCATGTACAGTAAGTCCTCTACATATCAACATTAGAGTTACGAACTTTCAAAGATGCAAGCATGCGTTTGCATATGTTCCATACTGTAAAAGTAGTGGCAATAAAGCTGGTACTACTGAGAAGCGCCAAGCAATAACAATGAAGACCAAAGTTAAAACAATTGAAAGAATGGAGCGAAATCTTTCATATTTAGTCCATAGTGAAGTAAAAATGGAAAAACTGAGATGTTTGCGGTGGTGGTGTTGGTGGTGGAGAGGAGGAGATAGAGCTAACAGAAAGTCAAGAAGAAATGGAAATAAGCGGCGCTGTCTTCTAGGGAAAGTTGCCAAAACATAGCATTCCTAGATCTTGAAGTTGCAAAAACGCCTACGTTAGAAATACGCCTCCGCGCTCGTCGCATTCTGTTTTTTTTTTTTTTTTAATGTATGAAGGGTGAAGACGTGTAGGCGACTGATTTGTACATTCCATCGACTGGTATGTTCACTGTACGTCTCTAACATGTGTTCAGTTATTAATAAAGAGTGACCAGACATTTTGGAGAGCGTCGCTGCCGATAGTTGTAAATCGCTGTGAACGTGTACATGCCAGGTCCCTCTGGACACGGGTCGGATCTACGTCATGATCCTTCGCTTTTGTATTGCTTTCTTAATGATACGATCAGGTCGCTAAGGTGCGACTGGAGCGCTTGAGTATTGATAAACGACTGACGAGGGAAATTAATGGCATATTGCAGCCCAGGGACGGAGTGATGGAGTGAGGCCTCGGTAGTAATGAAACTATGGGAATTCAATACACCTTCTAGCCAAAACACAGCCAGAGATTGTGCACACACAGACGTATATACACCCACTCTGCAGACACTACACACACACACACACACACACACAGAGGCTGAAGTTCTGAGCTGCACACTTCCTCGCTCAAGGCTCTGTTTTTCTAACTACACACACATTAGCAAGAGATTAGTCACTTGTCCTACTAGTGGGTGTAGCGACTGCTTGTGTTGTCACTCGTGGCCTGTCTAGCGTTCTTGTTTTTATTTCTGCTAGGAAACAGAGGTAGTCAAAATGAAGGCGTGTTTAAAGCCTACAAGTTCAACCCAAATAAAAACAATCAGCCAATAATTCACGTTACTCTCTGCGCTCCATTTTAGCTATGTCACATTACATGAGATTAGCAAAGCAAGCTAAATGCGCTAGCTGGTTACGATCATCTGAGGTAGCTGTGATCTTTTCTACTTCAACTTTGGGAACAAAGGCATGCAGATGAGGCAGGGAGGCAGTTTGTAAAACCAGCATGTGGTTTCTTTTAGAACGGACATTTGTATTCTCCGAGAACAAGCAGACTAGCGTAATTTACAATCTTCACCTAGAACAGGAACACGCTAACAAAGAAGGGAGTAAAGGCTCACATTTAACAAGCGTGATGGAACATGAGGGAATGAGGAGAGACTAAATAAGGGCTGAAGGAACAGTAAAGGAACAGCTTAAAGACAGGAAGCAGGGACACGTTCAAAATGGCTAAATAACTTTTGGGCTCCAGAATCATTAAATAACCATTTCACTATTAACACGTTTTATGTGGAATTTTCAAAAATGTGTTTTATTTATGTTTTAGTTTAATAAAATAATCATTGAATCCTGGACGAAAGCGGGAAGTAAAGATATAAGAAAAGTGTTAGAGAGAGAGAGAGAGAGAGAGAGAGATAGATAGAGAGAGAGAGTTATTATAGAGCAGAAAACAGCAGAACATCTTGTTATTCACGCTGTTCCCAAGTGTCTGGAGGAAAGTTGACATGTTTCCAAAGATGCAGTTGTCTAAAACTGTTTCTCACACAGCCAGAGAAACAGTAACAGTCTGTAATAATTATCATTATTTATTTATCCGCCATCATTATCCTTGCTATTGTAGTGCTGGAGTTATTCCGTTGTTTGGCTGGTTAAAGGGATATTCTCCCAAAATCAATCAATCAATCAATCAATCAATCAATCAATCAATCAATCAATCAATCTGTCTGTCTTTCTGTCTGTCTGTCTGTCTGTGCAACTAAACTAATTAAACAAACTAAGTGGACTCTATCAGAGCCTGGAAGCCCCGCCCCTTTCCCAATCCCATTATCTCACCCAGACTTCTGTCTTTTTCTACCGTCAGTGTGTGTTTGAGTTAGCTAAGACAAAACACATTCATAAGTAGTAAGTATAGTTAACTATGCTATATAGCCAAAAGTATGTGCACCCCTGACTATCACTCCCAAATGTACTGTAATTCTTCTTCAAACTGTTAACACGAAGCAGAAAGCACACAGATGTACAGAATGTCTCTCTGTGTGCTATAGCGCTACATTTTCTCTTGACCGGAACTAAGAGGAACCAAGCAAACCCTTACACCGCATGATAGCACTCCTGTAAGACAGAGTTCAGTCAGGGCCCTGGTGGAGCTTGGAGATGACTTATTTTCATTTCCCACGTGGGATTGTAGGAGATCTAGAAGACATTCCGGTTTCTGAGTTTCTTCCCAGGATCATTTATTTTAAACTCCATTTGGGGGTTGAGAAGACATTCGCATAATTGAACAAAAATGTTAACTTTCCCTCTGCATGTTCTCTCCATGCTTTGTGGGTTTCCTCCAGGTACTTTGGTTTCCTCCCACATAACAAAGACAAGCGGAGTAGGCTAATTGAGCATGTGTGTGTGCGCTTGTGCACGATGCCCCTGTAAGACTACAAAGCAAGATCCATGAAGACACAGTGTGTTAAGAGTGTGCCGGACTGGAAGAGCTCGATCGTCCTGCGCAGGACCCAGACTGAACTCAACTCCACTGAGCCATCAGCTTTGGGATGAACTGGATGAACCGGAGTCATCCCGACATCAGCGCCTGAGCTCAGTAATGCTCCTGTAGAGTGTGTGAATGAACACAAATCCTCAAAGCCTCCCCACAAGACTGGAGCGCATTATGAGCATTATAACAGTAAACCTGAATAAATCTGGAACAGGATGTTCAACACGGACACATTCGGGTGTGATGGTTAGGGGTGCGCATACTTTTGGTTATATAGTTGTATATCTTTGTATCTTTGAGGGAGAAAAAAAATAAGTAAAAAGAATAAAGAGAGTAAATTTAACACTAACAAAGTGTCAAATCTAACTGAAAAATATCTACTGTCCTGCATCAATCAGCATCCAGATGCGATAAGACGTTTTAAGCAGCAGATCAACAGTGAAAACTATCGACCATGTGGGCATCAGGAGAACGGCCTGTAAACGGATTATATAGAAAACACACTGTGTTTGGCGATGGTAAATCACAACCAGGGGAAAATCAATATTGCGCAAGCGTACAGTACACTTACAAATAAGACGATAAATATTTGAACAGTTTGATAATGTTTATAAACTAAATCTGTGCATAGAGGCTCTTTTTTCTTAAACCAGACTGACACCCGAGGAACTGCTTCTAATCGATAGTTTTAGCTACTTCTCAAAGAAAAAAAATGTGTAGATTTTTTTTATAATAATAATAATAATACTTATTATTATTATTATTATTATAATAATGTTTGTATGTTGGATCTTCAGTTCCTGGGATTTAACACCAAGGTTCCTGCCTCTGTCCAATCATAACCGTGAAGTCTTGATGGTGGAGCGTGGAGATGACATGGAGTTCCATTTCTCATGTGTGAGATTCTTCTCAGATTCATTTATTTAAAACTTCAAGAAGACATTTTCAGGATATAGCAAATTGTAAACTTTTCCCCTAATGTTTAAATTTGGTAAAATAATTTAATCTTACACACATTGCACATTTGCGCACTTCCATGTTCGACTCATTTTTCAAAACTGCAGGTTTCTCCTTGGGTAAGACTATCTACACACTGCATGTTGGTTTAAGGTAAATACTTAATAAAGATTAATGCTTCATTAGAACAACATAACTGTCAGAAAAAAATTTAAATCATGTTCTGTAATGTTTTTTTGGTATTAAAAATATTTTTTTTTTCACTCTAGACAGTAATTTCAGAAATGCAAACAGAAATATTTACAGCTGTTAAACAACTGCCCCACATCTGGCCTTTCCTTTAACCCAGCATAGAATCATCACAAGATGAAACTCAACTTTTTCATTTAGTTTGTACATTCTTTTTCGTGAGAAATTTGTTTGATCTCCACATCTGGACTTGACCCAGACCCGTCGTCTCAGACAGCCTTGATCGGGGAGAATATGTCTTTATCGAGGATACAGTTTCCAACCCCCCCTCCCTGCCACCCCCACCTTCTGCCTTCCCAGTCCTGCTCTGATGTAAGGACTATGGCTCAGCACTTGCAGCTCCAGGATGAAACAATTTGCATGTTTTCTGTCCAGATGGTGTAAAAAATGACTAATGCTAACATCTGGACTTTGAGCATTTGAGTCAGAAGCAGCAAATTAGACACAGTCTGTGCAGGAAAAATCACCGACCTGTGTTCATTTATTTAAAATAAATGCTTGTTTAAAAGCTCATGCTGGGAAAAAGCACAGAAGAAGAAAAAAAAAATGATGGACTTTACATGGTAAGGAAAAATGATAAAGTTTGAAACCCTGGGTTAGCGTTCAGAAGGGGATTGTACGAGGCAGGGGATTGTGATAAGGCACGACGGGGAACCCAACAGGGAATTCTGATTTCTGATTGCTCAGAAGGTTTTCTTTCTAAGTTTCCTTTGAAAACATTATCATTTCCATAGGAACAGCACAATCACAGACAGATGTTTAAAAGGTTTAATGTGTATTAAACATGGTGACGTTTTCTCCAAGGAGACGTTTGTTTATGTGACAAGGAGTCTTCAGTGCCAGCCATCGTTCAGTTTCTGTGTTTTTTTTTTTTTTTTTTTTTCTCCCCAATATTAGTCGTGTAGCCAATTCCTCCCCGTCACTAGGGGGCTCCCACATTAAGGCTACTACTACCA
>JAOVVB010110614.1:0-26994 GCA_028570985.1 Heterobranchus longifilis
CAAAATTATGTCAGCAAAATGATACCCTTCACTATAGTTTCAATGTCTATAATGAGACTGTCCGCTACAGAAAAACGACAGCACTTGTCGTTTGTTCAAGGAGTAACTATGACCCATGTTTGACATTTTATTGTTAGCCCTCTAGTGTTCACATGTATTATTGCAGGAGGAAAGCAGGAAGTCATCTAATGTATTGTAGTGTAGAGTGAGAAAGCTGTTTAGGACGGGCGGGAGGGGTGGTGGATGGGTCAAATAAACAGAGGACTTTTACCCAGGAGAATTAACGTAACAACTGGAACTATATGACATTCCGCGGAAGTGATTTAATGTAACAAATGTACAGATTTATCAGACGGGTTTCATTCCTAACGCCGCTGGCCCTCGGCGTCCAATAGCGACGCACAAGGCACCCAAAAATCAATTTTAACAGACATACTTATTTTAACCCAGACCATGGTCTTTTTCTTAAACTTACCCAAGTGGTTTTGTTAAGGTGTCCTGATTTATGGAATTAAAACCGGGGACATTTCCAGTTCGGCAGTCGAAATCCAAAATCAAATGTTATTATCTATTAAAAAAAGGGGGACAATTCCACTTTCATGTATTTTGACGATGGTAACTGTTGAACTACGGTGCAGGCCATCTGATAGAATCAGGTACTAAGTAACCTCGTAAAGCATGTCAGAAAATCATAGTTACAGTACCATGGTGAATAAATATTATTAAAATAAAAAAAAAATATATTATTTCACTTTGCGGGGGGACATTTCCTGGGACAGTTCCAGCTGGGGACAGGCAACTAAATACGGGGACTCCAAACAGAGATTCCAAACTCTATATATATCTTTTAAAAAACTAAATAACAATAAAATATTTAAACAAGTTTAATTAGCTACATTTGGGTAATTATATATTCATCAATATCCATATCATCGCATATAGCCTCGTAAACCGTAATTATTTCATACATTTACATCAGTAATTTCTGTAGAGAAATACAAATACGAAACAGCACTGGAGACTGCTATTGACATTTCTCTGACAGAGACAATGATAGCTGCTGAGCAACCGAGATGCATCATCAACCATGCAAAAGATAGAATACCGTGAAATTCTGTGAGGTCCATATGACTGGCCAAAATAGGTAAAAGTTATCCGATTTTTCTTTGCCTTTTGTGTGATTTATATAGAAATCATTTTAAATGAAAACACAGATACTTTTAGGAAAAGTCAGGAACCAGCACAATTGTATTTTTTTATTCAGGAAAGTTATTACACATATTCATTTCAAGGTCAAATTGACTGTCATGGCTGTTCTGGTGTTAAAACATCGTTACATTTTTCATGTGAACATTAAGATACCTTGCCCTGTGAGGGGTCCACAAAGCAAATGCAGAATGCCTTGCATTTTAATACAGTCCATTTCTTTAGAAGAAAATTGTGATAATCAGCAGTAGCGTGCCTCTTTATTCTGCTGGGTATTCCTTTATTACTGTTAACATGCCGCGTGTGGGGGAAAAAAAAACAACAAGTAGACAGAAAATATTTCTTGGTTAGAATATGAATACCATCACAGACCACCCTGCCCATACTCATCATTTTGTTATGCAGTGAAGTAGAATATGGAGATTTTTATAAATGAAAGGTGACACCAGTATATAATGAGTCAGAGGTGATGAGTAATAAATAACGTGCCTCAGTGTCCAATTTCCCAAACAAGGTTATATTGGTGCATTATGTGAGAAGTGATGGCTGGGCTTTATTTCAAGCCAGCGCATGACTGATATGCATGGCTTACTTTTGTAATTGTCTAGGTGCATTGGACCCAAAGACGGACATAGCAATCTTTTCAGCCTGGTAATGTAGTATGTGCTAAAATGGCTTCAGAAGTGAATTATCACTTTGCTTCCTGGCACAGGGATTCATCCGCCTCTAGAGATGAACACCACAGTCACCTCGCCTCCGATGCATCACGGAAGACACTAAATGGTGCAGACTTATCATACATTTCCAGTATGTAGGGTAGCAGGTAGCATGGCGCCCTGCTGGCCGGACTGACCGTTCTGTAAGTAGAAGGTCGCTCTGACCCCTTTGGGAAATGGGCGCAGGCACATGTGTCTCAGAGGGACCTGTGAACTCCTAATTATATGGTGCTGTAATGGCATTGAAAGCCCTCTAAAGTCCAGAATGGGTGTCATCTCTATTACAGCAGTTATTTTGTTTCATGTAAACAGTAACTTTGCAGGGGCACCTTTATCACCGTTAAAGTATGCTTCAAAGGAATTGGGTTGTACCATCCGACCAAGTCTGAAGGCACAAAGTCACTTTTCCATATACATGGGCCGGCGCGGTACGTCAGTCCAGCACGGCACGGATTTGCATTTCCATGACAACAGGGCTACCTGCCTGAAGGTATGTCTTCAGAAGTGTGGCTGTATGGTAGCTCCGGGTAAGGTATTTTGGCCGTTTTTGTGTTTTCAAACATTAGTAGGCCATAAGTATTCCTCATGACACAAATCTGTAGGATATTACTACAGACATTTCATTTCCCTTAAATTTGTCACAATAAAAGTCCCCCGTTCAAAAGCTTTTATTGTAAAGCAGCAAAATCAGGAAATGTCTCATTAGCCCGGCGTGCTAAAACAGGTAATGGAAAAGCAAATCAACATGGCTCAGTTTGGCTCGGCGCGACCAAAAGTGCCAATGGAAAAACCCCAAAAGTTCCTACCTGTTCTCAGCATTCACACTCAACGCCTGCTGTGATAGTCTCCTGGCTGAATTCCACTGCCTCCTCAATCACTCTCCAAAAACTCTTTTGTGTCTTTTGCATGCCTTTGTAGCCTCGACACAATGGATTGTACAAATGGGGATGTTGGCACACGCTTTCAGAAAATCTCTCCTTGAAAGCCTTCATGGTGTTGTACTCAGTTCTACATGTGAAAAGTAGTTGCATGATGGATAAATAAGAAGTGTCTTCAGAGAACTTTAATCCCTGCCTACTTTCACACCTCCACGCACCTGGCCAGTCACTGTGTAATGTGGACGTGACTGTCCACTGTGGGACATCCAGGACCAGGGTTGCCAGATGGGAAATGTTAAAGTATTGTACCAGAGGCTTAAAATTATCGTATTTTGAGCAAAATGATCATACCCGAGTCACAACCTAGAGAAATATTCGTAAATGTCATTTTAGAAAACACGAAAAGACGTACAGCTCTTTCTAAGTTGAATTAACTTTTCTGGACATGATGAACATCCACAATTTTTCATGGAACTCTGTCAGTATTTATGTATAATAGAAACTGTGTAGAATAATGAATCATAACAGTACTCTGATGTGCACATCACAAGCACAGTTTTTTTGTGGTTATTTTGCAACAGTCTGGTGCTTGTTGCAAAATAATTCAACCATCTGCCGTGTGTAATCATCACTCCAATTAGAGACTACAGATGGAACATATACCTATAGGCTACCTACTAACTGTTGTGGATTACAGAGCTGTTAAGAATCATTAATGTTTATGCTGTTGGGCTGGCATTGATGCCTTAACCGGAAGAACACTTTTATTTTTCTGTGTCACCACATGACAAAAGTCAGCTGGCCCTGTCTTTGACATTTCTTTGAGATACAGTGGCCTGCTATGGACATAAACACGGGGATTTGTATGTCTCAAAAGAGAAAGGCAAAATAACAAAATAATATGAAGTAATACAGACATGCCAGCAGTGGTGGGTGCTAATGCCTCTTTGGGAAATATAGGAAATGTTTAAATCAATAAAAAATATGAACTTATAGCATTCTGAGACGATCCTCCCCTGAAAAACGACACCATAGATCATTTGTACAAGCATCAATTCCAATCCATATTTACATTTATTGTTAAGTGGTGCCCTCTGTGGCCATAGTAATTATTAGCAAAGCAGGAAGTCATGTAATGTAGTATTAAAAGCGAGAAAGGCCATTTAGGGCGGGAGGAAGAGGAGGTGGATGGATCTTTCACCCAGGTGACCAGTGTTTGTGTCCCTTTTGAAACTAAAAGTAAACAGCAAATAATTTTTACTTTATTTATTACTTGGCGTTGTTGAATACTGAATACCATTCTGATTGCTCACTCACAACATTCCATGGTCTTTTATTTCTAAAGAACAGACCATTGTCAAGTATAGCAGTCCGTTGCCATGTAAAATAGACTGTCCATCAATCTGCAGAAAGAAGTCTGTTAAATTTAACATCAGTGGTGGCAAAACAACAAACTTTAGCCTCCCGTTACACTTTTTAATATTAATTTTAATATATTTGGAGAGCATGAAAGTGGATTTTCGGTTAATGGCTGAACTGCCCCCAGAAAAGAAAAGAAAAAGAAAAAGTGCAGAAGAAGCAAGAGAGGTTAAGAGAGACAAAGAGCTGGACGACAGAAAAATGGACAGACATGAAGTAAAGACAACGGAACACGGTATGGACTCTGGCAGTGTTTAAAGAGTGGCTCATCCAAAGGAAAATGTCAACAGACTACAGAGTTACAGAGCAGAAAAACTCATTTAGCTGCACTCATTGTATGCATCCGAGGAGAGGACGCTGTTCCAACCGTAAGCTAACAGGACTATTTTCTCTTTAGTGGAAGCAATACAGTCATTTTTAAATCAATAAAATATGTTTAAATCAATATTGTATGTCAAATGATTGATTTCTTTCATAAGTAGTCATGTAGGATAATGTAGAACGACCCAGTCAATATTGAAAATAGAACCCCGGCAGGCATGTCGGGGTCTTGCATCACCCTGAAGGGGTTCTACATTAGGCCTATCCCTCTTACATTATCCCTCATGTAACCAACGGAACTACATCACATTCTGCATCATGTGCAGAATTATGTGATGTCCGTAGCCACGTAAGTAAAGTAACATAACAAATGTACTGATTTTAACCCAAACCATGATCTTTTTCTAACCCTAATTGCCTAAACCTAAACAAACTGAGACCATTTCACAATGGTAATACATTTAAAACCGCAACCGTCACATTTAGGTATAAGGACGGAAAATGCTCCTGTGGGTTGTATTTCCTGCCGCCGCTAGGGGCGCTACTTTAGTAACCGCTTGTATGGGTTGTACAACTTATGTGGTCCTATAGTTTGGAGTTGTTGAGCATTCTGAAGTACTTTGAAACTTTTTGAAATACAAATGTCAATGCAATGATTATATCAATATTGTAATTATTTGTCTCTATGAATCAGATTAAGTCTTCTTGATCCCAAGAACAAGAACTGTACATTTTGTCATACTATACAATAGAGCATTTTTTCCTGACATTTGACCAAGCAAGTTTTGAGTTTTAACTCAAAATGCTGTATACTGCGGGCTGTCTGTGAACATGTGTTTTATAATCAGTAATCCTGTTATTGGTGCAACTTTTTTTTAGGCTGATGAATTTTTGAACTTTTAATAGCTGCTTATTGGTTTCATGGATTAGCATTGAACAGAAGCTAATAGGATTTAGCACAATGCTTCCAGTTTTAGCTCAGTTGAATGTCAGGGACGGTTTTGGGGACGTGACCATTATGCCTTAATTGAGTAATAATTTTATTCACGGGTCACTCCTGGTGCGCTGCAATTGTTTTGCACTCTGGAATCTCCCTTTAGTTGAGTTAATACTGTGTACAGACATTTTGTTGATTGAGTGTCTTTCCTTTTTTTTTTTTTGGATGGACAGTGGGCCTCCCTCTCTTATTACAGGGAGAGGTTGGGATTAGAGCATGCAGTAATGAAGAGCACTTAGACAAACTCATTAGTACGGTCAGACACTGTTATTGTGCCAACATTGAGTTTGGGGGACTTTCAAAGAAGAGGCTTGCACATATGTTTTGGTTTTGTCCAAATAGTTTCTGGCAATCAATATTTGAAGCCTCTTCAGATATTTTGGAAATGCCTATAGAACCGTACTGCAGTATTTGGAGTAGCTCCACAGGATATACATCTTAGTGGCCAGGCATAAAGTATGATAGCTTTTGCATATCTTTTAGCCTACAGCAGAGGTCACTAATAGGTGGACTGTGGTCCGGGTCCAGACTCAGACGCCGTCCTCTCTGGACCCAAGCCTATAACCTAAAAATGATTGGGAATAATTCAATTTTGACAGACTGTGAAGCTTTCATAGTCTTCACTGCACTGGCGTAGTGGCAAAGGAAACCAATTGCATGCGTTGTAATCATCTCATGTGACGCTCCTCAGCCAATCAAATCTGTGTATTCGCACCAGTGAGATAAACACAGGCCAGTTCAGGGGAGAGATGACGGAATACAGCAGCAGTCGTGGAAAAAGAAACGAGTCCGGGGAAAGTAGACTTTTTACCATGAACGGACACTGTTGATTATATTAATTTTTCCTTCCCGCAGGCATTTCAAACCCAGTATTTCTCGCATGTTCCGAGACCGTGGCAATTATTAAAAGCTCTAATGTGAAGTGCATACAACTGTTTTGAGGAAACAAACACACTCAAATCTGAACTGAGGGCACAGAAAATAAATTATCTAAGAGCCCAATATGATCGAAGCACCAGAGTCCTAACACATTAATTCACTGCCCAACAACATGCTAATGAATGTTTCTTTAAAGTTGTGTGGATAAAAACATTAAAACAAGAGCTCACTTCTCATTAAAGTGGAGGAGAGGGATATATGAGGGAAAAAAATCTCTATATGTATACATATATGCATATTATGCATTTAATATGAAATTAAATATTTATAATAATACATAATTAATTCATAAATTATAATACATTTTAATTAAAAAAATAATAATCACATACTAGGAGGATTTAACAACCAAATGTGATATATACACAGTTTGTATTTACAGAACCATACTAAAGAACATTATGCATGCTACTTTTCATCACATACAAACGTTCTTGGAGTTTGGTTGATGTGATGATGGTGTTACCTTTAATTATTAAGAAGATACATAAAGAATAAAGTTCAGCAAACGAACAAAAACAATAGAATTGAGAAATAAAATAAATCTGTGTCATGCTGGCTTTGAAGCTTTGAGAAACCCAGCCCTCTTTAATATTTTGTCCATTTTATTTTTTATTTTCTTTGGTAGGCCTACTAATACTTGAGTGTATGATCACATTGTGCTCTTTGGATTTCCTGCCTGATCTGTCACACACTGACAATTAGTGACAATTATAGAGCCCCGGTCTAATTAGGCTGTCAGAAAGCATGTAAATGAAGCTGCATCTGACGCTTGCCAATGACAGGCTGTAGTGTGATTTTCCAGTGGTTTGACACAGTGTGTGAAGCGCAGACCTCCTGGGAGGCCGCGGACTGGACACTGGCTCCGCCTCCTCACTCTGTGTGTGTGTGTGTGTGTGTGTGTGTGTGTGTGCATGCGTGCTGAAGCTGAGGATTCCGCTCAGCTCTGTGACTGATGAAATTACATGTTCAAATGTGCGCTTTAGCCATTGTCACCCATCCATTAATTGAATACTGCCACCCCCCCTTCCCCTTCCCCACACACACAAAACACACACGCTGGGCTCTTGCTGAATGGGGTACTTTAGACACAGACAAGAAGTATTAAAAGATATGTCTTCTCATTAGCCCCCTAGTGGTCGGGACGGCGGCACGCCAATTTAATTAATATATGAAAGGCATCATTTGTACAGCAAAACTAATGACGATAATGGAAAACTTGGTATGCACGTGTGATGGACAACACAACAAATGGATGTATAAGACCTTTAGACCATTTCTTTCACCACAAATATATACTATCATAGCAACATCAAACTTCAAAAATCCTGTATAAATCCCAATAAGGTGCTCAAAAAGCCAACTCAAAAAAGTAGTAATTTTTCAGTAATTTCAATTTTACCATAGTTCGAACTTAAAAGTCAGTTCTCTAAAGTCAGGAAGCAGAAACCTCCTGCAAATGTGGGAGCTAGATTGTGGTTACCAAACGTAACTGGCATACTGCACTTAAGTGTCAACACTTAAATTAGCAGCTAGTGAGGAACAAGTCCTCTAAACCATACGACACCGTTAACACTGTAAAAACTGACGTTTCAGTAGGTTTAGGCACCAAAACAACTTGGTAGGGTTAGAGTTAAGGTTAGAAAAAAGGCTGTGGTTTGGGTTAAAATCTGTGTATATCATTTATGTGTATATAATTTATGTGACGCAGAACGTGAAGGACTTTGGTTGTTACATTGAATTAAAAATTACTTGCACACACCGGGTGACATTCACCACTCCTGGGTGAATGTCCTGTGTGTTTTTGGCCCATCCACCACCCCTCCCACCCTAAATGGCTTTCTCGCTCTAATTACATTACATGACTTCCTGCTTTCCTCCTGCAATAATATTTGTGACCATTAGAGGGCGCTGCCTAACAACAAAATGTCAAACATGGGTCGTAATTACTGCTTGATCAAACAACAGGTGGTGTCGTTTGTCTCCTAGCTAGCTGTGAAGGGTTAAGTGATAACTTATGAGTCATGTCTTCATAATGAATTATAGAGTGAATTATTGCTGTGTTTGGCCTCATATTTATTCACTACAATGTTGCATTGTAGCAGGGTTCAAATAACCGTCTGTACATCTGGTAACATAGTATTAAGAGAGCAAAAGCACTGTTTTGGGGGCAGGAGGGGTGGTGGATGGGTCAAACAAACGCAGGAGTTTGACCATTGAGACCGGCGTCTGTGTCCCATTTTAAAATAAAAGTAAACGATTAGTTCTTTTAACTTTGCATTACAAATGGAACTATGTCACATGCGTAATTACATCACATACATATACGCACAGAAGTGAAGTAATGCCACATATGTACTGTTTTTAACTCAAACCACAATATTTTTCTAAACTTAACCAAGTAGTTTTGTTGCCTAACTGCAACCGTTTCACGTTAACAATGTGTTTAAAAGCAATAGGTTTAGGTATGAGGACAGAAAATGATTCTGAAATACTGCTTTAGGAAACTCTCCCCTGGGTCGTATTAGAGGGTAGGAACCTGGGGTGGAGGACTTATTGGAAACAGGTAACATCACTGATGATGCTACAAAACAATACTTGATGGCCAAAACTATAAAAAAATAAACAACACTCAATTATCCTTAAAGTACCTCTAGGCATGTAATTTATTTGCCTTACACCTAGAGTAATTATCATTACAAAAATGTATTTGTGAATAATTATCTAATTGAACAATATTCATTCTCTGTGTTAATATACATACTTCTGCAAGCAATTAAATGCAATTCTTTTGGAGATAATTAACAATCCATCCTTCTTTTGGATTTCTTGGAACAGTGTGCTCTGAACATGAGAGAGCCATCTCAGCTTTGTTTGTATGAAATCATTTCAGGGACATTACTGCTTGGTTTCTCTCATTACTTTCCACTCGTCTGGCCGTGTCCTCAGGGGTAAAAGCTGGCAGTAAGAGCCCATTCTAGATGCTGTTTGGGCTTTAAAATTGATAAGTGAATCAGAAGAGTATTACGTATTAATTATTAATTCCACAATGTGAGGCAGAAAAAAAGAATCACCGGATCAAACTTGCTTAAATGAAGCAGAATGACTGTGTTCAGCAAAGGTGCAGTGTTGCACCTCCTGCATACCAATGGGCTGTTTTAAGACCCAACTTCTAATGGAATGATGCTCCCTGCACCCCATCCTGCTGACTTGTCTGCTAATGGCACAATAGATCTGTTAGAAATGACGATCAGGGTTGCTCAGGGACTGGTTATTCTCCAGTCAGGCCCACACTGTTCAAGGAAAACTACACTTTATTGCAACTTGGGTTTTCAATCGCAGGGCCATTGGTTCTATGTGTTCTTTTATTTTGTTCTATTATTTATAATAAACTGTATTCAACAAAGTAAGAGATTTCAGAATGTGGAGCTGATGCTAAAAATATGTCCAACTAGGCAATAGCCATGAGCAGTCAGACAACGATACAGCTTTAAAGCAAACACCAAGGTTAGCCAAGTTTATTTGGGAAAAATAACCAAAAACAAATACTGTACAAATGGTCCATATACACATCTGTCATAGCCTGATTTCCCTGCTCAAATTGGACCTACACTATTTGCACTTGTTGTGCACACCCATGGATTTCCTATTCAATCATAGCTTTATAACAATCAACATGAATAGTTAGATCATCATGCAGATTGTAGCCAACTGTTTAGCTACCACTGATGTCATCTCTGCCAGCACAGTGACTCATTCACTTTTTGTTTTTGTCATTTTCTTTTTTATTGAACATAAAACATTCAGCATGCATGTGGCATACATCGACAGTGCTTTTGTTAGTGCTATATGTAAATAAAATCACAATAATCAAAATTACATAAGAGCAGTTAATCAAAGATCACATCCTTTATTTTTTTTCCCGACATTTTTTGTTATAAGGCTTAAACAGTCCATCATCCTGCAATATAGTTATGTTTGGGGAAGGGTTCTGAGATCCTTCTTTAGCTCTTGGCTTTCACCATCTCTCACTATGAGAGAGATACGTACCATTATGTCCATTCTGCATTTTATACCTTTCTCTTCTCTCTCTCATTTCCTTTAAGCCAGGAAAATCATCTTCGAGATGTGCAATCCGATTTACTTATTTAAACAATGTATAACTACAAAGTAAACAGAGCACAAAGAGGTGGAGGGAAGCATGTAAAAATACACAAAAATTACATAAAAAAAAGATTGTTTTCCAAATATTGTACAACCTTTGACTCTTACATAAATATCCCCCAGACTTCCATCCTTTTTTTAATTTTTACCCTTGTAAACATGTAATCCATCTATTCATATCTGCTCCCCCTCATTCACTTTTTTAATGACTTGTTATGTTTTGTAAATTACCAACAACCTGGCGTGGGATTGACAAAAATAATTTTGGAAGCACTGTTTTCACACAGTTAACAAAGGTTTGTCCTGCAGTCATTTCTTATGCTTATGAATGGGTCAGTGTGTTAAAATTAGCAAGGATTTTTTAAAGTTGTAAGTCAGATTCCATGTTGCAAACTTGGTGAAACTGCACATCTGTAAATCTGTGTCAATTTCATATATACATTTTTTCATGGATCTAGCTGGGTGGCTAGCTAGCCATGCAGGACGATGACCTCGCTATTCCAGGGTTCCTACATCTTAATGCAAGTTAAATTAAGACTGATTAAGACTTTTTAATGTCACTCAGAATGAAATTCATGACCAATTTTACAATAATCAAAACTGAAGAAAAAAAAAAAAAGAACATGAACCCACATCAATTAGGCTACTTTGGGTTAGGGATAATTTTGCCCACATATTTATTGTAACATAGTTATAAATAATGTGACAGAGACAAGAACAGAACTGGGAAATACCTGTCGTTTGTATTCTTGGGGATTTTGTGTTTCTCACTATTGTTTCCCATCATGCTGAGTTTGAAAACAAATTGTATAAAATACAGAGCCTCATATGCATTGCCTTGTACTGGTTTCAGCCATGCTGTGAAATGGCCAATTTGCATTACATTGCATGTTAATGTGTATTCAGTAAACTTTTCTTTTTTTTTTTTACAATGCAACTTCAGCAAAAAAAGGATTCATAAAATCTTACTTCCCATGTCGTAGGATTTTTAAGACTTATGAAAATTACATTTTAATACAAATAAAGGCCTTATATTTAGATTAATGAATTCAATGACTTTTTAGACTTTTTAAGGATCCGTGGGAACCCTGTATTGTTAATCCTGCCTGCAAAGTTCTGATTGGTCAATGTTTGTCCAACCGGCAGAGAAACATACCAGCTATTTCAATTATTGAACAAAATAATTAAACAAATTGTAGATGTGGGTGGTGATTCAGAGGTCTGCAACTAGGCTATGAAAAGAGCAAATTGGAGTCCTTTCTGCCTTCTTCTCTCGGATATAATTGACTATTATTCCAGAAATGTAGTTATTTCCTTTGGAATATCTCTCACTGATATAATTGAAAACACCATATTAACATGCCGGGTGTGAAAGCTTGACAGGCCTAGCAACAGTAACCCAGGGGGGGCAGGACTTAGCGAAGGGCCAGTTGATAATGTATCAAATGAACTAGAGTTAGACTGAAATTACAATGAAATGAACAGTTAAGTGGACACAAAATGCTGTTCATGTTTAGGAACAGGGCTTAGTGAAAGGGGAGAAACTTTTCACATTGTTGGTTTTTGTTTTTTCATGAGATTTGTTGATAACAGGAAAAAAAAAAAAAAAAGAATGGCAGCTTTATCCTTTAAACTAAGTCTGTCAAAAAAAATGCACACCAAAAAAAAAACATAGGCCTATTTCAGTAAGCCCATCATATACCAACCTTTATGTGAGAAGCAAACAGTACAGTAAGTGTAGGCAAGACATATTTGGCACATTAGAAATGCATGCAATTTGATATTGGCCCTTTTCCAGATAAGCCATTAGGATTTGATCTCTTGATGTTTTACCTGCCATGTTGGAATCCTTCAGAGACACGTCTCAGAAAAATACAAACTTCCCAGGTTTTGATTTACTAACAACCCTCATTGATAAGAGAACTCTCCAAATTGACAACGAATAAATACAGTGTCCAATGTCGTAATAAAGACAACCTTTATATTGTGAATGATCGTTGGGTAGTCCAGTCCAGAATGAATGGATATGTACGGTGAGAGGTGAAACAGTGTATTATGCGCCACAAATGTACTGTTTCATCCAAACTATTCATATTTGAGTTTGAAAAAACATTGCAGTACAGTATCCCCAGCATGCAAAACCAATTTATTATATTCATTTATTTATAATATATTTACATTGACAGACAAGTGCAATATGAATTCCTCTTTTTTGAAAGTAGAACAGAAATGTCTGTCATGAGCGATCTAATTGAATAAAGTAAGTATTTCCTTGCCAGGGTTTCTGTTTCTCTCGCTCCCTCTCCGCCCACATAAGTGAAGGTGGATGTCCTTCCATTTGTGTGGAGCCTGAACACTTTTTTGGCAGGAAAATGATCCATCATCCTTGAGTCATTCTGAGGGATTTGGATGTGAGCAGACAGAGCATAATAGTGCAATGCAAGAGTAGGTGGAGAGAGCGGGGTCGACAGGAGGTTACGCTGCAGCTGAATGAAACTTACTGCACAGTGGGTGAGATGGTGCTGCAGAGCCGCAGGAGGTGCAAGTGGCTATATAGGTTTGTGAACTATACCTTGAGGGCTTTTGATACCTGATGCAGCACCAGCTGAGACAGGAGATATTGATGGTTACGCATTATAACCTGAGCTCAGTGATCCCTAGCCTGGCATCACCAGACTAAATTAGCAAATGTGTATTAGTCTGGAACCTCTCAGTTAATTTTCTATTTCCAAGGAGCGTTATCAACGGCACAGACCAAAATGCCTCTTGACGCCATTGGATAGACCTACAACCAATCAGAGCAACAGAACGTGACCTACAACCAATCAGAGCAATGCACATGCAAGTTGCTTGGAGATGCAGGAGAAAAAATGATGGCCTGGTCACAAACTTTCTCAAATTACAGCTAAACAGTACACTAAAATGTGTTTCTGAAAACAATTTAGACAAGAAATAGTCAAAACAGAAACAGAATCATGATTCATATTTGATCAGCACTGCCTAGTTTGACAGTTTGATCTGAATTTCGCGAGCAGCTGAAAATTGCCAGTTAACAGGGTCGCTCTTGCTCTGGTTTTGGCTCGACTGTGTTCAACATGGCAGTCAGGGCACAAACTTTCTCATACAGCTAAACAGAACATTAAAATAAGTTTCTGAAAAGATTTGAAGCAAGAAATATGCAACGTAGTAACAGAATCGTGTTTGCTATTTGATCAGCCTGACCTAGTTTGAGAGTTTGGTCTGAGTTTAGTGAGCGTTGCGTGGACGGACGTCTCGCATTAACGACAGCCATCTAAAATGCCTCACGGTCTCTCCTCTGTCAATCATCGTCTTAAACCCACCCCATATGAGATAAACAGTTGTGATTGGATCTAAAAGGTTCTAGTTGACTGGAAATGTGTTTGGCCAGACCCTCCATGCAAAGTAAATGAAACATTAGCTTGCAGCAGATAAGGCTGGTTCCCAGGTTAAGTGATCCCAGGCTTTGCTCTCTAATGCTGAATCCAAACATCCACCCTCTGGAGTTTGGACGCTCTGGACACAGTGACACTCATTTCTGTAAGCACAAACACTGTGAAGGAGGATCTCCTGGGCAGTGTTTACTTGAGAGTCTCTCTAGTGCTTGTCTGACAGCTAGCAGAATGGGTAGACAGTTTTATATCCTAGCTGAGGTGTGTGAACCACCTCTGAGTCTCAGGGGAAGTGCTGCCATTTGACGCAGGGAACACCATAGCTCTTATACAGAGCCATAATACCTCCTGCTTTCCTAGTCTTGCATTGTCAGACGTGCTGGAGAACAGTCTGGCTGCACCCATTATCATTTTTTTTGTTTTTGGGGGGGGGGGGGGGTGGAGGCCGTTCTGGCTATTTTTATTTCTTTAACCCAATCACAATTGTCTTTAAGTCCCAGATGCAGTGATGGTGCCCTTGCAATAGATAGTGGAAGGCGAGGATAATTCCATCTGAATTAGGCAGCCAATGGCAGTCTACATCCGGTGAGTCAGACTACTTCTTTCCTAGCTAGCCCTTGTTCCACTAGTACTGTGATTCAAGGGCTTTTTCTGAAGTTGAAAGTTGAAACATGTTTTTGGGGGTTTTGATGCAATTTCTAAACTACAAATTTCTTTCTGTCCTGGGTACTGAAATGTGAGTATCTCTACATTGTAGCTGAGATAAAACAGTTGTAGGACCAAGCGGCAACCCCGGGGGGTGCCAAAAACTGCAGTTCCTTGAATGGCCACTTGAGGCTGGCTCCAAAGTAAATCCTCATGCACTTCCCATGTTAAAATGTTCAGTAGGGCTATATCAAAATTGTATCAAAATCGCAATATGGCCTACTGCAAGGCGTAGGAACCGCAAAATGTGTTAATAGTGAAATGTGTGTCAAAATAACATTTTAAATAAAATAGTGTCATGTTGCAGAGATGACCCGGCCTACACATCATCATAATATCAAAATATTTTTGTTTGGAACAGATCTCTGCTAAAATCACACCATTATTATTTTTATGTTTTTCAGTGAAAATTATGTAAAAAAGTTATAATTCCTTCTAATATTGCAAATCATATAAGATAGTATATGTACAAAGAACGGTTTTGGTCTCTACAGCAAATTTCCCCATTCATGACAACTGTACAGGGTGTACATTTTTGTACTCACCCATTTAAATTATATTAAGGCTTAACGTTAAAAATAATTAAGGGCGTGGCCGCTTTGAGTGACAGGTGGCTAGCCTGGTCGCTACCAACTTCACCCTCTCATCCAAATATGGTCACTTCTGGCTAAAAAAAAACAAGATGGCGACGGCCAAAATGTCAAACTCGTCCAATGTTTTGGTCTCCACCAACTTCTGACAAAAAGATCTGACTCTTGCACATTGTTCACCAACTCCCATAGTGAACTTTTTATTTTAGAATAACAACTAACTCTAAAATCACATGGGGAAAACCTTATAAGCCAATCAAATCCATGTCCAGTAGTGACAAGCTCACTGGCATTTGCAAAATGACCTTTATTAAGAGAGGAAATTTAGAAATACAATAACAATGCAACAACTCAATGTTAACAATACTTGCATTTGGTATCACACAATTCCACAATCAATCAGTGCCGTTTAACCATACCTGCCAACATTCAGGTTTCAAAACAGGAGTTTTTTTCTGCTATATTTTTTTGGAGGGGGGAGGGGGTATTTAGATTGTTTTAGCCAGAATGGAATCGGGTTGTGGGTTGCCAGGATGGGTTGAAATTGTATGTACAGTAGTGTGTGGATACTGTAGTTTGTGTAGATTGTGTTTTATACATAATCAGGCAACTTGGGTGACATCAGACAAACATACAAAACGTTCCAACAACAAAATGGCAGGGCACTGGGAGATGGCCTTGAGTGTTGGCAGGTATGTGTTTAACATCAACATAACAATTATGGTTGTTTCAAATATGGATTCCGTTATCTTTACCAGAATTTTGAGCTTGTATTTTTGTCACTGAACTTTTGACTTGTATTTTACCCATATTGCATCTAGTATGCTATTCTTACATCATGCCTGGTAGATTGCAGTGCTTCCCTGTTGTGCATCTTGATAGAGTTGTGCAGTCTGGAGAATCATCAACATGAGATCAGGGTGAACTACATGTGCTGCTGTATTACTGTAGCAGATGTAAAGATCAAGAGGCCACTGGTCTCTGAGGTTCTGGAGAGGAAGTCAACATGTCAGTTTGATTTTCTATGAACACGTATCTTTTACTGCTATACTTAAGTACTCTACTGTACATCCACCAAAGTACAATTACATCTGAGCCCGGCATGGCTCCAGGAACACAGTCAAATATACTTGATGGCCTGTTTCCGGGTATGTCACTGATGAAAATACTGTATATGGTTTGCAACTGGTGACACTTGACAAATGAATTTGGCTTGTGGTTTTTGCATTTTATGCTTGACATGCTATGTTGAGAAAGTTGAGGATTCAGGGCAAAAGCAATGGTTCTAAAGTGATATTGTTTAATCTTTTATGAATAAAAAGGAGTTACAGTAACATAAGAAAAATGTTAGCCTGGCATCACCAGACTAATTTGCAAATGCATTTTAGTCGGGAACCTGTTCCCGACTAAAACGTGACCTACAACCAATCAGAGCAACGAAACGTGACCCAAAACCAATCAGAGCAACAAAAACGTGACCTACAGTACAACCAATCAGAGCAATGCACTCGGTTGGGATGATGCTTGGTTAATTTTGAACCTTGAAGCATGAAAAAAATGGTGACCTGGTCACAAACTTTCTCAAATTACAGCTAAACAGAACACTGAAATGTGTTTCTGAAAACATTTTAGGCAAGGAATAAGCAATGCAGTAACAAAATCTTGATTCATATTTGATCAGCCATACCGAGTTTGACAGTTTGGTCTGAGTGTTGTGAGCATTGCGTGAATGGACACTATACTGCATCAGCAGCAGCCATCTTGCTTGTTTACAAAATGCCTCACCGGCAATCCTCTGTCAATTATCGTCTTAAACCCGCCCCATATGAGGTAAACAGTTGTGATTGGCTATACAAGTTTCTAGTTAATTGGAAATCTGTCTGAATGGCAGAGTGGCCAGACCCTTTATGCAATAGTGAATGAAACATGAACTTAGCAGTATAAGAAAGTGTAGTTATTTATAAATAACAATTTAGATATGTCACACAAATTGACCATATTTATTTGAAAACATATTTTAAGAATATGGGGCTTGATATTGAACAAAACTGCCCCTGTGATCATGTCAGATTCTAGAGATGGTTAGCATTTACCTGGTAGCAGAATGTCGCACCCTTATTCACTTGGCTTTCCCACATTGGAACTAAACGTTCCCATGTCAAAAAGACATCAGTGACACTTTGAAAAAAAGGAAAAACGATGCTTTCAAGAGCTGAATATGTATTCTGAAAGTAGATTATTCAGACAAGATTTCAGCATATCTATGGTAACGACTCAGGTCTGAACCGTAGACCGCCTCCTCCATGTTAGTGGATGGGACATGAGCCAAACTAAAAGCTCAAAGTTCAATACATGTTTCCCAAAAATGATTTCTGTGATTTTATGTCGTTCTTATTTGTTCAAGTGTTCATTTTTCTGGTAAGTTTTGTTTTAATTAGTTATTTCATGCTATAAAAATGGATTGATAGCTGTTATTGACTCGTGATTGGTTGGGCGGCATATGGGCGGGACTTCGATGCCGCCCAGTTGCTACTGCGCAGACTCGGGTTGCAAAATTACAACATAATAGCACCCGTATCCGGGATATTTTGGCTTCACTTTTGTACAGTGGGAAGAAGTGGAGACGCGTCGTTCATCTTTATATGCAGTCTATGGTCTGAAGTCGCCATGCAGACCAGATGTTAATACTGTACAATTCTGCAAAAATTCTGGTCTCCTGTTTGAATGTCAGACTTGCTCCATGCCCACTGCCCTACATCATACAGGACACACTACTTCTTGCATTGGTACAGAATTCACACTGGCATTAGACGTAAATCATGAGGAGCATACAACCGTGAGATATGAATGTAATTCCTGGTGATAGGGCTGGTCTCATAGCTTATTTTATCTAGCAGACTTGACGTGATGATGGTTAGCATTTCAGACACGTCAAAGTACATTTGACTGTAGACTGCATGGGCTCACTCAGGAAGTCTGTATACATTTAGGTTCAGCCTCCAAGTTACACTGAAGAAGTATAGGCAGCAAGGGAAAGCAGTGGATTGGAGATACATCAAGCAGCCCTTCTAGCAGTCAGTGACTGAGGAGGAGTTGTGGATAAGAACTTAAATAGGCTTACAAACTATGCAAACTGTGACTACATCTATGTTTAAACATTAAAATCAGACCACAAATTGGAAGGTTGTGGACTCCACATGACTATTTGTGGGTTTTTTTCCCTATAGGCTATAGCATGGGAGTCACAGGTTTAAGTGTCAAGTTGGTTACAGTAAGTCACCACCACAATGCCCTGAAGCTGTCACACAGAGGCTGTCAAAATACATGACATACTGTGCTCATATGGCAAGCACAGTGATGGCTTTGTGTGACTGCTGTAACACTAGGTAACAAAGCGTCTTCTGTATAAGGCTCCATTAGTATATAGTATTTGACCTAATGAATTACAGACTGTCTTGTGTCTGTCCATCAGGTTCCAATTCTATGTTTCAAATTTATTGTCGCCATCAGAATCATGGATTGTGTCTTTAAGAATTTGTTTCCCTGTTTTATTATAATAGTGTACTATTATATATACAGTAAGCATTGCAGCAAATGTTTTGATTAATTTTGGTTTCTCCTTCAGTACGTATTCTGCAGTTCTTGATTATTATTTTCCAGCTGCTGCTGAGTTTAATGTAGTTTCTTTAGAACTTAAGCATCTGTTCAGACATATTTTTCTGTTTCAGTCAATACAGGAGCTGAAAGAGATGGCTTTTGGACACCTTTTTGGCTGCACAACAGTTTAATTATGCTGGCTGAGCTATTTAGGGAAATATGATTCTCTTTTTCTTTTTACTATAGTGTCCTTACAATTGACCTGACAGATACATTACAACCATAGACTGTATAAAATGTGGATGTAGTCTCCGTGGCGTAACCCATAGGTTTCCGAAGAGCCGTTGTGAAGCTCAATGTGGAGGGCTTTGGCCATCGCCATCTTGGCGGTGCCTGATGCCACCTAACTCCTGGCTAATCCAAAAATGGGCAAAGAGGCGGAGCTGAGGCTGGCCAAATGAAGCCTGGTTGCAGCAGCTAGCCACGTTTGACGGCACCCACCTGTCACTCAAAGCGGCCATGTCCTTAATTATGCACAACTTTAATCCTTAATATAATTTCTTTTTTTCGTTTTGTGTACCAGGCTGTAAACATGTTTATTTCTGCTGTAAAGTTGGCATTTTAACATGGGGGTCTATGGGGACTGACTCACTTTTGGAGCCAGCCTCAAGTTACCATTTGAGGAACTGCAGTTTTTGGCACTTCAACATTGGCTTAATTTTTCAACCCTGGCGGTCGTACAAAAGAATTGAAAAGAAAACATTGTGAAATCATCAACATGCTGACTTCGAGTCTTACCTGTAATTGGGGTAAACATTTTAAATTTGTGGTCAAGTGGTCAAGTGGACTCATCTTCTGTGGAACATGCTATGCAGAGTAAGTTGCCAGATAGATTGTGGAAGTGGACATGTTGGTGTGATAGTGATGCTATAACATATTTGGAAGACTATGAGTATCCAAAGCTACTTAAAAGTTGGTAATAATACAACCATATCAACAGACAGAACGTTGATATAGTTGATGGTTCCATTATGTATTATTATTATATGTTGATTCGCTAAGCTCTAAGGTTAATGAATCTCTTATCAAATCTTTTGTCTCTCCTCGCTCTTTTTTTTTATTTAGCAATGTGCAAAACATTCAGGTCAGCAGACTTCTCATTTATAGCCAGCAGCAGATCAGATCAGCTGCACCTAATTAATGATAAAGCTGTAAGCTGCAAGGTGAAAGAAGTACTTTATTCACAAGTGGACAGTGTGTTTTTGTAGTTCAATAAGGCCAAAAGAGTAGTGAATCTTCTCTACAGAAATAATCTAGTTATGTTATCTCCCAGTTCGACTTTCATGCTTATATGAATAATTTAAGCATATTTAAAAAAAAAAAAAAAAAAATGCTGACAAACCCCAACCCTAATTATATGTTGCCATATCAAGGCTATGTAAAATTTTCATCTGAGAGGAAAGGTCAAGGGACCACTAACATCATTAGTAATCATCATCTGGGGGTCATGAATATCCATGGCAATCTGTGTGTAGTAGCTGTCCAGACATCTCACTGTGGACGGACAACCAAGGGGCCTATAAACAAAAGCTGCCATTCAAAGTCTTTGAATAATTAGATTTCTAGAGAGGATGTGCCTTCCCAGTATTTGGTTGTGGTGCTCAACCAAAGTTCATAGAGTTCCAACTTTGAATATGCACATGTAAAATCTTTAGGACTCCAGGAGAAAGTGGGTAAATCTCAATTTCACCAGTGTATTGCATGCCAAACAAACATGCTAATGTTTCAACCTAGTGGCCTTCATCAGAGCATGAGGGAACAATGGAAGTCATGTCATTTGTATACTAGAGTTAGCAGGTTATTAGCTTAAAGGGTCACATGGTAATTAACTGCCTAAAGACCCATATACATCTTTTTTTGACAATATTATTTGTGTGTTGGTCTATGTAAAAAAAAAATATATATATATATATATACCTGATGGTGGTACTAGAGGAAAGGTCAAGGGACCACGGACATCATTAGTATCATCTGGGGGTCATGAATATCCATGGCAATCTGTCTGGTATCTGCTCAGACATCTCACGGTGGATGTAGGACCAAAGGGCCCATAAACCAAAACTGAATTTCACAGGCACTGCTGATAACAGGGCAACAAAGTCTTTGGAATAATTATTACTTTTTTCTACCAGAAAACTTGCTGTAATCACCCACAGCCTTCATCAGGACAGCACTGTGAAGAGAGATCTATTTTTGGTAATGGGAACTTGACAGCCACATGCATTCACTGGGCAGAGTGTGTATCTGGGCTCAAGGGCAGAAGCCTTCACTAATAGATTTACTTCTTTAATACCTTTCTATTTGTCATCCAGTACTGCACTTTTTCATTTGATGCTGCTTGTTAAATCCGTGTCATCCTGAGACGGGGCCAGTAGGTCTTTCATCAGCAGCTGTAGCACAAGTCTGCCTGAGGAAGCGGTGACAGATTTTTCTGGAGACAGTATATCTGTAAAGTCAGAGAGGGGCTTCACTGGGATGTACTGCTGACCCGCTTGAGCACAGCTACCGCATGTGCTGCCAGCTCGGCTGAGGTGTCGATGGAGGCGCTCATCCAAAACTCTTTACATAACTGGGGCTTGTTCCAAAAGTCACTCTGCTGTTTTTTTTGTTTGGTGTCTCAGCAGGTTGCTCCTGGCTATGATGAATAAAGGCTAAACACAATCATGGGCTTATATAATGTACTAAACAAAACAAATGTACTTTAAATACAGGCTATTCCAGGAGCTCTTAGCCTTCTTCATCCAAAATATTTAGTTGCATTTAATTAATAATGAGGAATATTTCACTACCACTCTGTGTTGTGTTGTGGAAGTTGAAGCTCTGCTGTCCTTGCTCAGGTTGTCTGGTCTTGCTATTGCATTTGTGACTGCCAAATGCAGATTGTGACCCAAACAATTCAAGCATGGCCAGCCTTTCTGCCCCACAGCCTCTATACAGTGTTCATCCCGTTGACTGTTGTGATGCACAGCATTTTCTTCCCATCCTGTTTTCACACTTCAACTGCAAATCCAGGTGGCTTAGACAAATTATCTGCACAGTGACTTTGGCAAGAAAAAAACAGGCTAGGACCTGTGATGTCAGACAGTAATCTTTATTTTAAAAGTGCCATATTTATGTTTGACCACATAAGTACTCCACCACTCTTAACCATCTTCCTCTTGCCTGGCGTCACCAGACTAATTTGCAAATGGGAAATTAGTCTGGTATTTCTCAGTTCATTTTCGATTTCAAAGGGCGTTATCAACAGCGCTACCAAAATGCCTCTGGATAGAACTACAACCAATCAGAGCATCAAAACGTGCCCGACAACCAATCAGAGCAATGTGCTGAGAGACTTGCAGGTTTGTGCTTGGTCTAAAACAGGAAAAAAAACTACCGGCCTGGTCACAAACTTTTGCAGCTAAACAGTACACTAAAATGTGTTTCTGAAAACATTTTCGGCGAGAAATAGGCAACAAAGAAACATAATCTTGATTTGTATTTCATCAGCACTGCCTAGTTTGACCGTTTGATGTGAATTTCTGCTGACAGTTGCCAGTTAACAATGTAGGCAATGTAGTAACTGAATCTTGATTCATATTTGATCAGCCTTACCTAGTTTCACAGTTTGGTGTGAGTTTCCTGAGCATTGCGTGAATTGGTACCGGCAGCAGCCATCTTTCTTGTTTACCATATGCCGCATGGATGTATAATAAAACCTGGATATAGCGTTCGAGATGGAGCTCCATACATATAATATTCATTTTCAACTTTAAATTTAAATTAGAATAATGTACACTCCAAAGCATGTTAAGTCTTTGAAAATGAAATGTCAAATGCTGTTTTCATTTTAATTTTCAAGTAGTTAGAAAATTGCATTTGCATTTTAATATTGACTTAAATAATGCTTGCAAAAATGGAAAATTAAAATGCAATATTGCATTTTAATTTTCAAATTTGAATTTACATTTTAATATTGTCCAATGCAGAGCAGGGTATGAGTTTGATGTTTATGTTATGAGTTATGTTATGAGTTTCATGCAGAGATTGAGGCAGGCAGGTTGCAAAACGAAAGGTGAGCTTTAATAACAAAAGCTGAATCAAATACAAAAAAGGCAGGAGGGAATAAAAAATAAAAAAACAGGAATACAAAACACAGACTAAACACTAGGGAATACTAACAACAGGAACCAGGAACAAACACCACTGACATGAACACAAGGATCTGACAAAGACTGAACTGAAAACCAAGGCTGAAATACAAACAGGTGTAATCAGGGGATGAAGTGCAGCTGGAGAGATGGGCAGGAAACTCAGGTGAGGGAAATTAAGTGATTAGGCATGAAAACCAGCTCCCAGCCAACACTGGGAGCTGGGAAGGACTAACGAGGATGATATGGAACAGGTGAGTAGATGGGCAAATTAAAAATATAGCACAGGAACACAGGAGGAAAAAAGCGTCTCCCAAGCAGAACACAAAAGTCACACAAAAGTGCGAGGGCACAGCCCAGATCATGACAGTAACGTCAGTTACATATGCACGGAAGTGAGTTAACATACCAAATATACAGATTTTAACCCAAATGATGATCTTTTTTTTCTAACCGTACCAAGTTGTTTTGTTGCCTAGACCTAAACCTGCCCAAACAACATGTGTTCTTACATTAACGGCATATTTAAAGCTGCGAACGTAACGCTTAGGTATGAAGATGGAAAACACTCATATGGGCTGTATTTACTCCCGCCGCTAGGAGTGCTAATATAGTAAAACTCTCCTGTGGGTCGTATTAGAGAGTAGGAATAAACAATGAATATGGTTGTATGGTTTGGAGGACTTGTTGATTGTCGGTTTGTGGCCAGCACTTAACAAAAGGATGCTTTCTTAAGCTCTTCAGGCCTCTGGCCTTGTAACTAGTTGCTGGGTGACAGAGGACCATCATTGCAGAGACAAATCATATTGTTCAACTTTCTTGAACTTTGTTAATACATTATACATTAATTTGCAGATTTCTTTGATAAAGAAATCCCCCAAGATTATGTTTCAAAACTTTTAGCATCTTTCAGGTAATTTGTTTGGTTAGCTGACCTGCAACTTTGCACTACTCTCATAGCTCTCATCATCCTGGTTTCCAGCAGCAGCAGGTAGCTGTTTCAGCGAGAAAGGTCACCCACTGTACACTACCTGCCCAGCAGCAAACAGCAGACAGATAAAGTTAGGAGACTAGCTGGTGAACATAGTGGAACAATTGGCAGCTGAAGAGCCAAATATTTTTGTTTCTTTTCTCGGGACTTGGTGGAGACCAAACCACAGCTAAAAAGAGAGTGAATATTGGACATTTGTTAGGTTGTGAGAACATGACTCTAAATGAATGCTAATCCTGCTTCTTGTGTGTTGGATATGTAAATAGGCAACATGAATATAGGCACGTTAGCCACATCAACTTTATAATGCCATAATATATCAGTGCTTGCTTTTCGGTTAGTAGTAGAGCTCTCTCCTCAAGAGGACAAAAGTTTAAAAAAAAAGGGAAAGAAAAGAGAATTAATGCAGCTTTAAGCTTCAGTTTAAATTACTTCAGTTGAAGTGATGTGTGTACACATCACACAAAGAATTGATTTACATTAAAAAAAAAAACACGCATTCAAACATTTGCTGTCATCATCAAACTGAAAAGAATAATCAAGGGACGAAGCCTATTTAAATGAGGCTACATGTGAAGCACTCAGGAGAAGCTTGCTATTTGCCTGGTAAACGTGCTGGAGGGCTGTGTTTACAATAATAAACTGATTGACACCGGTGCAGAGCAGCTGTTTGGTCAAACATGAGAACAATCAATAAGGACTCTTTGTTTTGCTCTGCAAACGAGTCCCGGAGTGGTCCTGTAAAATTTGGTACAATATTTGACGTGCTAATACTCTTTTGAGTGATCATCATTTCCCACTAGGACCACATAAGTGGGTAAACAAATATGAATTATGTGTGCGGTATAAACACTTTGGAGAGCCCTTAGGAGACTGACACTTTATGCATGTACATGCTGCAGTTTTGATTCAGTCGCTGTAGTTGCATTTTAGACTGACCATTGTGAAAGCTTGGACTCTACACACATTAAACAAGGGCTGACATGGTGTCATTACATTATATTTATATACTGTAAGTATATAAGTACTGTTAAGTCCTTTAAACCTTAGTGCATATTCATGTCATTGCTGTTTTGAATAGTTTTTAACATCCATACCAATGCACAATTTGATATACTTCCTTTGCATTTTAGTTTGTTATGGGTATGCTATTGGAACGCCAATCATATTTGGTGCTGGCTCATTTTAACATTCAGCCGCATACTGGTTTCTTTCTGCTGATGTCTAACAAACCTGAAACACAGGTTCAGTTCAGTATTATAGGAGCTCCAAATTGTGTTAAAAGGTTTGGCCAAACTGGGTATGTGAAAGCCAGTACCAATATATTTTTGGCTTCAAGCTGCTGAGAGTCAGTATGTTGTGCCAGTATAGAGGATGTAATGGACATTCTCATTCCAAACACATTACAGAACAACAGCAGTTGTATTACTGTCAGCCTAGAAGATTCTGAAAGAACATCATGGGAAAGTAAAGCTATCAAACAAAAACCAGGCTCATGAAATTGCTGAAGGTCTTCAATGCAGTATGACCCAGCCTGATTAATAATTGGTGGGGAAACTCTGGGATACTTTAGACCTTTGGATGAGGCCCCAATAAGCTGCAAAGATCATTACACCCCACAATGCAAAATTATGGGCAGAAGAAAAACCCTCTTACTGAGTAGTGAGGCTAAGAACACAAGTTGAGCTCAAAGGGCCATTCTTCAATTCACAAGGTCCACGTACTTGGGTTTTCCAGGGCTTTCAGTTGCTATGGAGATTGTTTGATTATCAAGTGACCTGTGTGGAATTTTGGTGATGTGATAACAGGTGGTTGTAGGCTATACAAGGGAGATGGTGATTCCTGTCTTTGGCATTGGATGTGTCAATGAGAATTAAGTCTTAGACTTTGTTGGGGTGTTCACAGACAGCTGATGGTGTCTGTTTCTGGAATTAATTTGTCTGTTGGCCACAGTCCTTACTGTTTCAGGGTCATATCTTTAGGCCGTAAAAGTTTGTCCTGAGGTACAGTACTGTTACTTGACCAGAACTTGATGGGTCCAACAAAGTATGAGTGTCCTCCCTCTGACTGTGTGTCCTTGATTGTTATGTATAAATATGCAATACCCAGTGAGAAGTAATAAAGAGATAGAGAAGCCAATGCTTTGCATTAGACCGGCAAGCTAACAATCAGTAATGGATGTAAAACAAATAAATAAAAATATCGCAAATAGTAGTACCACTTAAGAACATAGTTTTAATTTTGGGCCTGTCTAGAAAGAAAAAGACCCCGCGGACATTCTATCCAATGGCTTTATCCCCTCATCAGTGTGAATGTGTTTGGTATGGCAATCTGCCCATGGAGCACTCATTGTTCCTATTTGTCAATTTCATGGAACACATCGTAGTGGTAGTCAAAATCCTGACATGGGGTCTCCCAGGTACTGCATTGATTGTCTTCCACTATGACACACTAGACAGGATAAAATGAGCAATTGTTGCACCAAACACTCATGCCAGGACCCTGTGCATTGACTGATTTATTTGCATATTTACATCAACGTTGCCAGCTCTGAACGCTGCATGTCACACTCCCTCACTGGGTGAGAGAGACTGTTGATAGGCAGAGAACAAAATCTTTGTGAGTTTTGATTGATAAATACTGTAAATCTTTATTGTCCTTGTTGGAAGAAAATGTTCTATCAGAATCAGAATCAGTTATTGCCAAATAGATTTCTCATACAAGGAATTTGACTTGATGTCACGGTGCATAACAAGAAACAACACAAACAGAATATGCACAAAACAAAAATAGAACCAAAAAAATGAGAAAACCAAAATTATGTACAAGTGTGAAGAAAGCTCCAAAGACAGGAGGTGTGAATAACTTCAA
>JAOVVB010110615.1:0-12787 GCA_028570985.1 Heterobranchus longifilis
TACAGAGCACATATGTCTGCTGTGGTCCACAAAAGAAAAGCTATTTAATTTTAGACTTCAATCTGACAGGAAAAATCAATCTTCAATTGAACTGCCCTCAACCAACAGACCTGTGACCAGAGGCAGTCAGCAGACACACTGCTTTGTATTAAAGGCTGGGAACCTCTGCACGAGAGAGCGGCAACAGATCTGATTTTCTATTGATGAGTTTGTGGAAATGGTGCTGGTTTTATTTGCAAAAGGTGGCCGTCACTGCAGCTATATGCTAGAGGATGTTTCCCAGTAAAACTGCATCACCTGGAAGTTGAGCATGGCATGACATTCAGCACATTTAACATCACACAGTACGTGTCAGGCATGAGTTACAAACTGCTCTACTTCAGCAACTCTCTGGTCGAGTGTCTGCTGAATTTACCCACATTGTTCCAGATTTAAATCTTCAAATTCCTCTTTAATTTAACATCTGAATCGTCATATGATTCTGACAATTTGTCCTGCAGTTGAATTTCCCCTCGAGGGACTAATGAAATGTATGCTTGCTTTCTTTTCTTTCTTTCAACCTGAGGACTTTGGTGTCACACATTCACACATCTACAAATCATTGAAAATAACTGAATCTCTCTCAGACGAAGGGAAGCAGTTTTGTAGCTCTCTGACACCCGAAGTACCCGGGACTTTTTAGTCCCAGGGAGAACTTCTCAGGAACTAAAAAAGAACCTTCAGCCTGTTGTTATCTGCGGCTCCACTGCGGTCTAAAGACCCGTGAAGATTAGGCAAATTAGTCCGCTGACGTATGAAAAAGCAACATGACAGGACGAGGTCGCAGCGGTAAACACACTGTGCAGCCTGCAGGTCAGTGTGCTCGCCGGCTCCACCAAAAAAACAACCTTAGGTTTTATCTCACTGTGACGATATTTAATGCTGCACGTTAAAATAAAAATTAATGTAATGAATAAAATGCAGATGAGCAAAATAAAACTAAGGCCGTGTGTCTGCCAAGGTTTTTTTTTCCCAGCTGAAAATGGCAGGTGCCCCTCTGAGAAATAGTTTTGCAGGCCAGCAGATTGTACTATATGTCTGACATCATGTCACAGGCCGGAGGGAGGGGGGGCCAACAATGGCCGCCGGGCCGGGAGTCTGAGACCTCTGATTTAGACCCTGGTCTCTGCAGTGGAAACGCAATGAGTTTCTCAAAAGGTTCCAAGTCCCTGAGGAAAGTCCCTGCGGTCGAAACAGGGCTTAAAGCAGACTGTTCCTCTGTGGGGATGAATAATAATCACATTATCTTAATAAGAAAGGAGGACAGAGGGTTCTGAAGGCCCCGTTTCCTCGTCAACACACAATAATCAACTCTCATCAATCCAAAAGATGTTGTTTTTTGACGTTACACAACCATCAGTCAGGTGAAAGGCAAACTACATTAAACTGTAATCTAATTAACATGAAGCAGCATGTAAACAAAGTGACTCACCCGGAGGAACTCGGCCTGCAGCAGACTCTTCAGCACCTGGTTGCAGCGTTTCCTCTGCGCCTTCTCCTCCAGGACGCTCTCCAGGAAGACCCGGATCTCTCGGATCTGAGTGTTTGCTGGGAGCAGATTGATGGCCTGGAGACACAAAAAAAACATGTTGGCTCGTTAAACACGGCTGACCAGACATTGTTTGTTTTTTAAAATTAAATATTACAACTCTGTCATTATGAGAGGGGACTTTGAGGATTGGATGGAGGAAATCAGAAGCAAATTACACTAATGAAGTATAATTTCTCAAAATTAGCATCTTAATAATTGTAATTTCCACATTCATTAGACACATTATTAAAACAAAAGATCATAACTCATGAATCATTTCAAAGTGATAATATTAAACTTATAATATGTTACTTTTCCACATTTAAATGTATAAAAATGAATAGATCTATGTTATATATGTTGTTGAGTTGTGTACATTATCTCAGATGTTTCCAACAATGTTCAAACGTAATGTTATTGAAGGTAATGATCTGTTACATTTGGTCGCCTGTCAATAGCATCGTATCCTCTTTGTGCATGAGTCAGCATTGTGGTCGACTGCCAGAAGCTGTCAGAAATTAATTTTTTATCCAGTTTTAAGCCACGTTTTTTTATGACCGTGGTCATTTTTAATTATATATTTTAACCGGATTAAGGATTTTAGTCATCGGACATCTGGATCTTAAGTTATCAGAGAAACAAGCTGAGCAAACATTAGTGGCAGCTCGACTCGCAGCCTCTCCACCGACGTCCTCCGTTCACCGAACAGCAAACACTGATTTTTAATGTGAAACTGCTTTATTCAGTTTTAATCACCGGGTCCGACTGCGCCTGTTGTTACTGTTTTGATTGAGAGACCCCTAGGGGCAGAAAATGACATATTGTGCTCCCTCTCTTGGGAGCAGTAACTTTAGCATCGTCTCTTACCTTTAGAAATAAAAAATAACTTATCTGTGTGAATTCTGTGTGAATGCTCCAGGAGATTAGACACAATCAAGGCCAGTACTCTTGCCGTCCTCTTGTTCGATCTAATTAAATTAAATTAGCTCAAATGGCCTTGTTACACTCAGACAGCTTAGAGTGAGTTTCCTGCAGAAAAACAACTGAGCTGTATTTTAGTTTTTACTGATACTTCCAAACTGTGAGTTAATTCACAGCTATGTAACTACACCACTACTACACACCAAATAATGTGCACGGTTTGATTATTTAATACGACGTGCAGGCCTTCCTGACAGTTGGCCTACGCTGTCACCACCAGCAGCTCCAACAACGTCTTTACAAGATAAACAATCTGCAAGCCTTCTGTTGGTGTTTTGTGTTGTAATTAACAGAACGAGGAGCAGGATCCGGCTGCAGAAACCTCCATGTTCAGATTGTTGATTGAAAGCTGCAGAATCTTTAATGAAAATTCCTTTTCATCGACATCTTTTGTGCTTAAGTGCCGTTGAGTACCCTGCAGCTCATGTGGGGTTTCTCATTAGGAAACAGAAAAACACTGACAACGTCAGTTGCCAGGTAGCTCCGACTTCCTCGGGTGGTCCCACTTGTTCCCAGCTACTTGTAAACAAACCCTTACAAAGTTTTGAGACAAGAATTTGCGCTGAAATAATTCGTCAAATCGACAGAAAATGATTCAGCAACAATTTTGATCATTAATGAATCATTTATGAAGCATAAAAGTCACGCCATCAGACGGAAACATAGAATTTAACTGAAGAAATCGGCCCCATTATCAACGATACCAGATCCAGATATCTGAGTCAGTATCTGCCCGATATCCGATATCAATATCAGATCAGTACATCCCTAGTAGATATCGCTTAAGTAACGCTTCATAAAGCTATTTGGTTTTGTGTTTTTCAATACAATCCAGCTGTAAAACAATGTCATGTCGAGGAGAAAACACTCGGCTGATTGTATATTCTTTCTTTCCGTATCTTATCACAAAGCAACAGAGGCTCAGAGGTCTTTGAAACGCCTCCACTGTGTCACTGTAAATATTTAAATACATAAAACGAACAAGTTTATCTGTTGCGAGTTATATCTCCATAACAGACTGCGTTGTGTCTGTGATGTAAAGTGGATGTGATCGTGTGTGAGAGGCTGATCGGTGCTGAGCCACAGACACGTCAAATTAAGAGTCTCTCAAGAGAAAAACTGCAGGTTTATATGAGCGTTTAGATCCCACAGCCGGGAAGCTCTCCGCCTTGTCTTTCTGTGCCACTCTGCCTCCCTGCGCTCCCTCGTTGACTTTAACGGCGCCCTGCTTTCATTTCCCCTGGCCTCGCTCCCAGACTGCCTCGCTGAGAGAGCGCAGGAGTGACGGGACAAAACTGAACAAAACTTCAGGAAAAACTTCTGACATGAAGCACTTTATGCTTCAGATTATTTTCATTGTTAAGTAGTCTGTCAGTATATTATTTAGAATAATAAGTTCTCATTTAGTCCAGTGATTCCCAGCCAGGGGTACTTGCAAATATTTAGAGCTGCCCCCTTTTAGTCAGTTAGTCGACTAAGATTTCTTTAGTCGATTTTTATGTTTTTTTCATACTGAATGATTTATTTTCAAGATTTAAAGTGGTGTTTTTGCAGGATTCTTTGTGGAGAAACTCAGTTTTACAGATCTGTCGATTAAATAAAGTAATCAGTCGACAAAATCGTATGAGCATTAGTCAGCTAAGAATTTCTTTAGTCGAGGACAACAGAAATATTGTGGTGTAGTTCAACTAGAGTAAAAAAAAATAATGAATATGCAGTTGAAATAGTACTAAAATTAATGCATAAATGGCTGAAAGAGTGAAGTAAAAATAATGAATATGCAGTTGAAATGATGCTAAAAATAACTGCTAAATGGTTGAAATAGCAAAACGTCTAGCTTCTGCCACTAGCAGAACAAATGCAAAGAAATCTAAACATTGACAATTTAATTGCATGAAAAAATACTGTAACAATACTGTAAAAAACATGGTGTTGATGAAGGGTACTTGAGATCATCTGAGGGGTGTGCAGTCTTAAAGAAAAGGTTGGGATCCACTGATTTAGTCGATAAAATGTCTACAAATAGTGAAAAACAAGTTTCCAGAACCCAGAGTGAAGTCTCCATATTGTTGGTTTGTCTGACTGACAGTCGAACACTCAAACAGATCCAGTGTTTGGGTGAAAATAACAGAAGTCTTGATGAAATATTATGACAAGAGAACATAGATTTATGCCACTTTGACAGTAAAATGTGAAGTTTAATCTCTGTTTTGACTGCAAATTGAGTGCGCTTTATTTAGATTCGAGATGCATTCAGGTGTCTTTGAAATCATGTTTCTAGTTTTTGGCGATTACTTGCATGTCAAAAGACAGAACAGAAACTTATTACAGATCTTTTGATCACAACTTGCTCTCATATTTACGACGTATATAACTGTCTGACTTTATTGTTAAAATGCTGTGTAATAAGACATATTTTATGTGTTGCCCTCGGGTACCGGGGCCATTTGTTAAGTATCGGATCGGTACTCGGTATCGGCCGCTACCCAAAGCCCAGGGATCAGTATCGGAACTGAAAAAGTTGGATCGCTGCATCCCTACTCCGTGCCGCAGGTAACAAGGTGAACATTCAGTGTTACTGTCAGTTCCTAGCGGATATCAGAAGCAGAGTACATCCTCAAATAGAATGAATATCCATAAAAATTACATGAGCAGGAATTTGGAGCTGAGCTCATTCCCCTGCAGAGTGAATATAGCCTCAGATTTCCACGCAGCACGACTTAAAGATGACTTATATAGATTCAGTAAAGAGGATGAGGTGCCTAAACTGTAAAGTTAACAAGGTGGATTTAATCATCTGCATTATAAAAGGAGCTGCCGCTGTCTCCAGTGTCCCTCCATGTTTTAAAGTAGGTTAACAGTCAGTGACTCATCAGCCATTATTTCCACTGACTTCTCTGTCACACAGTATATGGTGTTAGACATGTATTAGAAATGCCATCAGCGTAATTACCTCACGAGTCTCTCTGAAATAAAGTGTGAGAGGTACAACAGATGTTCCTGCTTACAGAGAGCAGCTCTTATTTCTCACCATATGTGTCTGTTTGCTGCAAAAGTTATGGGGACGTCGTTCAAAACAATTATAATAATTGACCTGATAGGGGCACTATAAGTGTAGCCCAATCACAAACATTAGATTAGAGCCAAAACTGATTGCAATTATAATACTTTCTTCCAATTCCAATGCAATTTGCAACATTTAAATGTTATTTTTGCAGTCATTTTTCAATGAATTGTTTAAAGAACTCACCACTAATTGTCATGCTGTATGTGATTGTTGTTACTAAACCTAAAAGTTCCCGTGCAGAAAGAATTTTCCTTCTAAATTTTTATTAATGCCTACTATGCACTAGATATAATTTGAAAAGACTTTAAAAAGACTAAAGTGTCTCACAAGACAATATGAGTTTTTAGTCACAGACAATAATATTTTAAGACTGGGGATCTTGCAGGGTCACTATTTACAAGACTACAACTAGATTCCTTTTGAGATTATTTCCCATCCTGCTCCTGGAAAATATGAAGCCAAACTCCCTTTAAGAAATATGGCATATTAACGATTCCTTACATGTCTGCAAAAACAAATAACTGTAGAAACACAAGATAAAAGACATCATATGTCAAGAGTATTCCTGTCAATTCGGCATTAATATAATCCATAAAGATAAAGTGTATTTGCGTACAAACTTTACATTTAGATTTTGTCGCCTCAATCGTCAACATTTCAAAAATGAAAAACCAAGACTTCTCCCCGGAGTCCCCTCCATGAGCGCACGTTGTTGACAATGTTCATATCACTGAACTTCAATATTTCAATACATGAGCCAAGACAAAAAACCTACAATAATATTAAATGTTTGATTTTATCGGAACGTCAAGAGGAGGAAAAAGACTGCTCGGACTGAAACTCATGATTTTATTATGCCATTGGAAATTTGTCTGTGACAGTGAAATCGCCTGGAAAGTCGTTTGGTATAAGGCCGGCATTAGTTGTTGTTGACATGTTTGTGGGTGACATTTAGGGCCTGTCCACATGTATCTGGATATTTTTGTAAACTGATATTTTCCTCTCTGTTTTGGCCTCTCATCCACATGTAAACAGAGTTTTATGTCACTAAAAGGGATATTTTCAAAACTCAACTGACATCATCTCCTCAATTTGCGCATGCCCGTTGTTGCTTTGTGTAATGAGCATGCGCCAGAAACATCAACAACAAGCCGGCACGGCTACATGCTAACGGCTAACGGCTAACAGTAAGCGGTACGCTAAGCAGCCACTTCATCTTATCATCCACGAGTCGCATTTTGGTTTCACCACAGCACCTTGGACCGTGTACCAGAAAGATAAAGAAATAATTAGCTTCTATTGTTTTACTATTGTTTGTTTTGTTACTACTGCCAAAGCTAAAACCAAAGCTCACTGCATGCTCAGATTCTTCCTCTCTGGTGTTTGACATGTCGATGACGTCGCCTTTATCACCTACTGGCCCGGTGAGCATTTGTGTTCTAATGTGGACGGAGATATTTATCGACATGGATGCCGTGTGGATGGATTTTTTTTTCCCCCGTTTATCCGTTTTTAAAAAATACAGACAGGGTTACAAAATGTAGACAGGGCCTTAAATAGCAGAGATAAATACATTTGAATTCCTGTGAAACAAAGGGAGACAGCTGCACCTGCATGATTCATGTGTATTTAGAGACAAACAGCCATTTCTATTTACTATGTAGTGCATCAGAGATCATTCTCAAATAGCACCTGTCACCTCTCTGGACATCTCATTTTGAGGCAGGATCCATAAAACATATTAAGTAATGGGTGTGTGTGTGTGTGTGTGTGTGTGTGTGTGTGTGCGTGCGTGTGCATGTGTGCGCATGTGCGTTTCTTTCTGCCTCTGTGCATCGCATGGTCTCTAAAATTAAAGTAAGTTAATTTAGCGGTCTATTGAGTAGTCCATTCTATTTCCCATCACATCCCAAGGTGACAGCATGATACTCTATAATATACTTTCATGTTGTTTTGAAGAGAGAGCAGGAAGGAGAGGGGTGGGGTGCGGTGGGTTGGAGGGAGACAAAGAGATAGCTGCTGTGTTTGCTCCTCGTGCACTATAGTGCTTTCTCCCACACAGCCTGCTATTACAGCCCCTCTAATCAGATTTGCAGAGCGAGGCCAAATGCAGGGCTGCTAGCTTGACTACCTTAACGCAGCAAAAGGGGGTGAGCCATCGGAAACCTCTCTTTGGACAGGCAGCTGAAATAACAGTGATCACTCCTGACAGCAGCGCATGAGTGGAGTCTGCACTCACATTTGGCACGGCGCTCAAATGTCATTTCACCTTCGGCGCACACTAAAAGGTGACAGGCTTCATCCTTCTTGCCAGGCGGACGGGTTGGCTGTAGGTGCAGACTCCGGGGGGGATGTACACGGAAACCAATATGCATCGCAAAACGACACGACTCCGTGGCCTGACTGACAGACCCCAAAAGGGACAGATATGTTAAGGATACATAATAAATGTTTTGGGCAAGCTTGATACTCACATGTGCACCGTATAATTTGATAATATTCAAGGGCAAATTGTTATGTTGATGGGATAATGCGGCCGAATCAATAGCAGTAACACATCCAATAACAGGTCAAGTATCATCAGCGTCTAGTTAAGTTTGCTATTTGTGATCGTTAACATGGTTTCCAAGAGTAAAATGTGTGTTTCAAAATGAGAAGGTGGACACATGGGCAGTTCTTATTGCTGCTTGCAATGACGTCTTAATGCACAGGCTTACTGGAGATAAAGTTCTGGGTCTACCAGGACTATATATATATATATATATATATATATATACACAAATATATGTTTTTTTATCGTCATCACAATATCACCTTGCGCAATAAACACGTGGCAAATAAATATTGCGAATGACAGCGATGTATCGCGAAAAACACTCAGGGATTTTTTGAGTTAGTTGAAAGAGAGCATCGGTAAAAAAACTGCTCTTTAAAATGTAAATATCATTCTTCTTTTTTAAATGATGCCTTTTGTGTTCAGTTCAATGTGTTCCCTGGAACAACACCACCAAAGACCATCACGGAGGACTCTGAGGATCAGCTGGGAGGACAGACGCACCAAAATCAATATTCTGGAGGAAGCTAGTCTGGCTGGGTACGTCAGCAGTGTCGGCATAAAGCCTTATACTTCCGTCAGGAGGAGACCCCCGGCCGGAGGAAGTCCCTCCTTCTTTCTGTGTGGTTCTCAAAGTCTCTTCTCTGCAGACGGGGCGCAGTGCCACAATAGCCAAGGCGATTGTGATTGTTTTAAAGAAATATAAACAGGCCAGGGAGTTGTTTCCACTATGCCAGAGTGAAAGCTATTCAATCCAGACCTCCCCCGCAGCACGGACACAGTGCTGTGGAGACAGATCTGGCTACACGAGACTAGGAGGAAGCCAACATGACCAGCAGCATCACCACCACAAGAAGTACCAGCTCCGATGGACCGGCCATATCACCTGCATGTCTAAACCACATCTCCCCAAACAAATCCTTCACTCCCAGCTGAAGGAAGGTCAGCGAGCCCCTGGTGGGCAAAACAAATGCTACACAGACAATATCAAGGCCAGTCTAAAGACATTTAAAATCACATCAAACAACTGGCAGCACATTGCACTGGACAGGCACTGCTGGGAGAAGTCCGTGCACGGAGGAGCTGCACATCACGAGAAGGAACTCTGCAGAGACAAACCGACGGCAACGCAAGGAGAGACAGACAAGTGTATATGGTTTCCCATGCAGAAAGTCGGCTACTTGGTTTTTATAATAAAGGATTCATATTGAATAGTTCAATATTATGTAGGATTGTATGTTAAAAGACTACCATGAGATTATATTTACTGTATATTTTAATGGTGACACTCGGTTCAGTCGATATAGATTAATAGTGACCCGATAGTGCAGCATATTATTTATAAGAATGACAAAGTATGCTAAAGACGTGTAGTCTCACCCGACTGTTAAACCTTACAATTCATACACAAACAGTCCGAGGCAAAAGTCAGTTATTAGTGCAAAACAAAGCCACTGAAACAGCGACATGGTGACCTGCATGATCAGCACCATGGACAGCACCGACACCAAACAAGCTAACTAAAACAGTGTGCAGCTCTGGGGACATTTCATTCTACTCTCTCACTTATCCATTACTCCATATTGGCAAACATACACTGAAAAAGACCCAATATTTTTAACCACCTAAAAGCTGGAAAACAATTCAGGACAACTTACACAAAAATGATACGAATTTGCTTGTGATGTTTGCGGGATTTTTTTTCGTGTTGCCGATGTGCACACAGATAACCGAGCTTTGACTTATTGTTGAGGTCTTGCTTTATATTGGTGAGTTTTATATTCTGTTTACTGATTAGGAGAGCACTCTATTTATTCTTTGTCACTGTCCATTGACGGGGGGGGTTCTGAATTAATAATGCGGTGGCATATTGTGAAGGAATGGAAGGTCCTCCAAAACATCCGTAGCCCCAGGGCCTGAAATAATATTAAGGTGCCTCTGGCTGCTTGTGAGTGCAGCTCCACATGGAAATGGATTTTCACTTTGAAACAACCAAATTACAGTTACAACGCTGGTACAAAAGGCCGTCATATTAGAATAACTAAGTTGCTAATTATCATTCCAGCTATACAGCAAGCAAAACACAAGGAGGAAATTGACAAATCAAATAGTTGGTGCTCTAATTTCACATACATCAGTGACAAAAAACAGTTAACACTAAGGTGGTGCAATTCAAACCATCAGTTAGGCCTGAAACATGGTCCACGCAAGGACGCGGACGCAGACGCTTTGAGCAAAGGCAGATTGATTTCATGCGTTCTGAAATGTGTTATGGTGAAGATCCACTGGCTCCCATTCATTCTCTATGGAGAGCAGGAGATCCGGCTGCCCGGTGCATTATGGGTACCTGAATTTTTTACAACCACGACTCGACTTCAACTTTACTCGAGGGAGGTGCGTCCATCGCAGCACAAATATGAACCACGATTATGTTACTATATTGCCTATTTCTCACATTTTCAGAAACACATTTTAGTGTTCTGCAAAGCGACAAAGTTTGTCACACATTGTTGAAAACAGTCGAGCCAAAACGTGGCTCCGCCCACCAGCCAAACAACCAACAACAACCTCCGAGCTATCAACCTGCACGCTGAAAATGACAAGTTTTGAAGATTTGGATCGTGCAATAAGGCAGGTCTGCTCTGTTCTTTCAGTGCATGTTTGTGAAGATCTACAAAGAATATGTTTACAACATTTTTGTGGGTTCCCTTCCGACACTATTTTGCAGAAGCACCGGGGTGCTTTTTGACTCTTTCTTATTTCTACAACTCAAGCCTCATGTTCATCGTTTTGGCCATCATTCCTGCTGGTCTTACTGGTTATGATGATGTGCTAGAGACAACCACACAGAGACTTCCAGTTACTTAACTTAACGACTGAAATTATACTGAGTGCACTCAAAAAGTCCATTATAATAATCGATTTCACAGCCAAGGACAAATGAGCCTTTCCTGCTACTTCGACTGTAATAAAACATATTTAAATCATTAAATTGTTTCAAACATTCACATGTAAAAGTGACTTTTCTTCATGTCTGTCATATTGTTCAAAGAGCATCCCTGATTGGGTAATTTAACTCAAGTACTGTATACAAGTTTGAGGTCCTCGCACTTTACTTGAGTCTTTTTCTTCTTCTTTCTTTCTTTTCACGCCACTTTCTACTTCTGCACAACTTCTGCGATTGTTGCAGCATTTCTCACTATTTCAGGGTTCCTACACATTTTCCATTTCAGACTTCTCGGTAGATTACATAGAAGACGACAGTGCTTTTGTCCGTGCATATGAATTATAATTGCTGCACGTGAAATTCTTCAGGGCAATAAGGGCAATAGTCTGAAAACACAAATATTTTTTCATACTCTTTTCTTTTTTCCACACTTAATCCAGACGTGGAAATTACTAAAATCAAATTCCATACTTTTCCATTTTGAAACCCTGTTATTTTCAGAATTCTTACAAACCAAACAATCAATATATTAATGGAAAAAATAGCAGATTAAGCAGATTAATCCATAATGAATTAGTAAAATTAGTAAAAAAAAAAAAAAAAAAAGAAAAGAAAAGAAAAAAAAAGAAAAAAGTAAAATCCTGCTTTTGCATTAATGTATGATTAATACAAATCTTATGATATAATATATAATAGTAGCAGTAACAGTCATGGGGCATTTTTACCATAAGTACATTTTCCTGATTATACTTACATACTTTTACTTAGGTAACATTTTCAATGCTGGATCTTTACTTGTAACAGAGTATTTTTACAGTGTGGTATTAGTACTTTTACTTACAGTAAGTAAAGGATCTGAATACTTCCTCCACCACTGCCAGTTTTGATCATATCTTTTGATAATTTTTTGTCCAGTGCATACCTTTCATTACATTTGCAAGATAGCATTGCTCATATAAAAATCGGTATAATATCAATGTACTTTGAGCAGTGATTTTTCCAAAACCAGACAGGACAGCCCTCAAGCTTCGTGCATCTGCGACCAATGTGCTAGTTCACATAACCTGGCGCAACAGTCATTTCTATTCTTTCTTTCTATATCTGGACATTTGTAGAAATAGAAATAAATTACGTTTCATGAACTGCAGGGTAAAGCCGTCCACAGCCTCCCTGATCCTCACATCAAAATATCACTCAACCTTCACAGGATGTTGTGGAGCACACGGTGTAGAGCAGATTTCCAATTCCTTCATCTCTCAAAGAACTGGAAGCCTTTTCCCTTTGAAGAAATGATCCAATCTCCCACTACACACGGCTGAGGAGGACTGAAGCTGATCTAAAAAGGCAGAAGCTGACCCTATTCTTTCACAAGTAGTATTCATAGATAGTTAGGTATTACTGCCCAGTCCATTCTCAGCCAGTTTCTAGAAACTTTGAGGACACTTTGAGCAGGATTTGCTAGTTGTGATGGTTTATTTGTGAGTCTGCACTGTGATTTATTCCTGCACACTTGCCTTAATCTCTATAAACAGATATCTGCATATCTGGTATTGGTTGTCAGAAGCGTTCTGCAAAAGCGTTTACTTTTGTAGTCCGTAGTCCGAGTAGTATAGACCAGTGGTTCCCAACCTTTTTCCTTAAGGGACCCCTTTTCTATCATTGAGTAAA
>JAOVVB010110625.1:0-12786 GCA_028570985.1 Heterobranchus longifilis
TGTCGTCGTGTATGTGCCCGCTGAGGAAGTCGGCGAGGCCGACTATCACCAGGCCCAGGATGGTGATGAGGATGCCGAGCCACTGACTGCGCAGCAGGCGTCGCCCGAGGAACGCCACAGAAAGCAGACCGGTGAAGATGATGACGGCGCCGCGCAGCATCTGGAAACTGGAGGCGCTGGTCATGTTGAGAGCTGCAATATGGAAAAAAAACAAACAACAACAACAAAAACATTAAAGCTGGGTGTGCTGGTGGTAGAGATCGCACTCCATATACACAGGCTGAAGTCAACGCCAGACCTGGGTGAGACCCATAAGCTGCATGTCGTTCCTTCTCTCTCACCTTTCCTGTCAATCTTCTGTAATATCAATACAATTTTAGCAATCTTAAACTGGTTTTTAAATGTCTATATAATCATGTCTCACCACTGTTTTCTTAACTAATTATTAGGCGTCAGAGCAACTACACCTTGTTCCTCGGCAGAAAACATAATTTTCTGTGCGATGTAGTATGTGCGAGCACTTTGTTGAAATGTGATAGGGGGCGCTAGAGACACAAGACCTATAAAATATTACATTTTTCACCAGTTCTGACATGTGTGCCAATTTTTTTTCAACTTTTTGTGCATTCTAAGCCCCTCAAAAATGCAATAGGTGGAATAATAATCTCTATAAAAACAATAAGTTCCTCGCACTTTCGTGCTCGGGCCCTAATGAGTTGATTTTGTACATTTATCATCTAGAAATACATGCCGTCTTTTCCATGACACATGAACAATCAATTCACGCTGCTCAATAAAGCTGAAAGGCAGCGGCTGCATAACATGACACTGAGAAAAAACAACATTATCTTTGATCAATTATCTATTTTCCTGACAAAAGGAGTTTTTTTAAAAACAGAAGCAGATAACCGATTCTGTTTGGCCAAAGATCAGGAATTAAAAAAAATCAACACCTGAGCACTTTAACCTGTTACAACCAGCCGGCATACGTCTCTGAGAGGCTGCAGCAGCTTTTAAAGCAGACGACCGATACGAAATCCATTTTTTGAAACTTGACCTCACTGTATAATCACCTGTTGTGACCTCTAGGAAACGTCAGACCTAGGACATTCAGAGGGTGTATAGCTTTCCGACATATATTCACAAGAAGTGAGTTTCTGAGCAGTTTCCAGGACAGCAGTGCTCACCATACACCCGTCGAAGAAAAAGCAATTCTTACAGAAATCTCCAAATATCAAAAGTTTTTGATACCATCTCACATCATGAATTTTTCTATGGTGTTCCTCAAGGTTTTTGAGCATTTTTATCATTTCTCAAATGGTAAAAAATGGTTACATTTAGCACCAAATCGACGTAACAAACAGTATCAAACCCCAAAATTGTTGCAACAACTTGTTATGAAACGACTTGTTATTTCTGATTTATGACTCGAAAAACTAAACAAATCATGCTGAGCTCAAATTAATCTTCAGGTTCTCAGCTTTCAGAGGGGGGAGGGATAAAAGCTTGTGAGCAAAAGCAGTTTTCAGAACATTTAGCAGATAAGGCAGGGAAATGCAAGTTTATTTATATAGCACATTTCAGCAACGAGGCAATTCAAAGCGCTTCCTCGATTCCTTAGTTCCTGTTTATTTTCATTGATACAGTTATTGCTTTGTGTTGGTCTGTTTTTTTAATTTTTTTTATTGTGTGAAGTACTTTGTCTGTATGAAAAGTGCTATACAAATAAAGTCTGATTGATTGATTGATTGATTGAGATAAAACCATAGAAATTAAATTAGATAGAAAGGATGTCGGCATTCAAATCAACGGAGCAGAATGGTCAGAGCGGCGGCCATTTTTATGTGTATCGTTCCATTGAAAAGAAGTGAGCGCCTCCCCGCTGCTAGAAGACGTTAATGAATGACAGACAGCCATTCCTTCCAGTGTGTAGTCTGAAACACACTTTACGTCCCCAGTGACGTGCGTTGTCACCATGACAACTAAGACCAAACGGCATTTTGTTGTGTACTCGGCAAATGACCACTGAAAACACCTCGCTGGCCCTTCTATCCAAATTGAATTTTTATGGATAAAACATTAAAAACAGTCATTCAAGAGAATAGAAAATAAAAAGATAAATGCTACTAAGAGTCACTCACCAACATACATGATGGAGGTGGCCGTCATGTCACACATGGCGGGTGGGAAGAAGAGGAGAGGGTTGAAGCTCTGGCCTGGGTTCATCTTTGGCTCGGGGCTACGTCTGTCGTGGCAAAGTAAGATGTAGAAGACCACAATACAGCTAAACTCTCCCAGAAACATCCCCACCGCCTGGACACGGAGAGGGGGGAGGAAGACTTTAATTAGTTATTCAAACAACTTAAATATGTTGATACATGTGCATATGGTTCACAGGGCTGGGTATCATTTCAACATTTTCAAAACATCTGCTCATACAACACCTGTGCTGATATCTTACTTTGAGAAATAGAAATATATAAACTGTTTTTTTTTCTATAAAAGTAGATTTTTCATTTTAATGAAAGAGTTCAATGTTGTCTAAACACAAGCAGCTGTGTCAGGGACTATCTCCTGCAGTTTATTATTTTACCTGGACAAACGGGTGAGTAAATGCATGTTCAGGGTCGTCATGGCAACCCTTCGCTGAGAACAGGTCAGCCCATCTGTAAAACAAGAAGATGTCTTCATTTTTTAACTTTTTTTTTTTTTAATATCTTACACATTTGTTTCACTGTGCCCTTGTATAAAATACTGTACAGTCAGACAAAATGATTTGATGAAGTCGCTTTTGAAGTTTATGAGTACTCAAGTCCGACTTTTACAGTCAGACAGTCAAGAGGAAGCATGACCAGCATGTGAGCGTCGTGTCTGCTTAAAAATGCAACACAAGGGAATGTGATCTTTAAAAGTGATGACACGGCACTTCCTTAAAATGCTTTGAGCTCATCAATACGAGAAGGAAACGAGCGGTCCTGTCGGAGTAATGGAAAACAAGTAATGGGATTACATATTTAAAATACAAAATATGAGTAACTGTATTCCGTTAAAGTTTGAATTGGTGGTATTCTGAATACAGTTACTGTCTTTGGTTTGTCTGATTGTCAGCAGGATTACGGAAAAACTATGAGTCCAGTTTTCATGAAACCTGGTAGAAGTGTGTACCATGGTCTAAGGAAGAATCCATTAAAAATTGGAGTGGATCTGAATCACGGGGCGGATACATTAATTATTTTTCACTTTCGTTAACGTTGTGATATAGGGCATGGCCTTGGCAGAGGTCTGCACTCTCCAAGTGTCCTTCTAGTTTGTTTTTCTTTTATTTGGTCTAAAATTCATATGAGGCAAGTGAGGTTTATTATGTTTATTATATGAGGTTTATTTCCCATAAACAGATTTTTCAAAAAGTGTAACAATTTGTGCGTGTGCAGTGTACCTGCTACACCACAATGGCAGAGAATATGCACAACCAGGACACTGTCAGGAATGTGATTTTGGAAATATAAGAGCCAGACAAATGAGCTCAGCAAGATGATTTTGAAGTATTCCAAAAGTAATACAAAGTATTTATAAATGAATACTGTTTGTAAAATAGGGATGGGACAATAATCGATTTTATTATTTCACAATAAGTTGATTTCTATTATCGGGATAATCAGGAATATCCTCACGAACTGACTGCAGTTTACTACAGTGTCCTATCTGTGATGCAATAAAAAAAATGTTACTTTAAAAAAAGCCATAAAGTTTAGAGAAAAAAGTTGCAATGTTCAGAGAAAAAAAGGCATAATTTTATGAGAAAAAGGTCGTAATGTTTCAAGAAAAAAGTTGTAATGTTCAAAGAAGAAAAGTCTGAATTTTATGAGAAAAAATGTTGTAATGTATCGAGAAAAAAGTTGTTTTTGTGTCGTTTTAAGCATATTTGGATGATTATCGGGATAATATTGTGAATTATTCTCACCAGGACAATCGTGACATGAAATTTTCATATCGTCCCATAGTTACAAATTACATTTTTGGGCATGTGCTCAGTAATCTGTAGTGGAATACTTTTTAAAAGTAACCCTCCCATCACTGGCTACAACTAGTCAATTAGTGGTCACTGTGTTTTGGGTTGAATGTCTTCATATGGTGCATGTTTTCATGAAAGGAAAAAGGAAACTCGCACCAAAACTATCAACCCACAAGTGGTATCTGATCTCAGCTGTTAGGGCTTTAAAACCAGTGAGGCAGCGCTGTGACGAGGCAGGTGTCAGGTGACTGCAGTGAAACTTTACCTGAAAGTCTTCTCTCAGCAACATGATGCAGCTCGCTTTGTCTGACACATTAGCACTCAAACCGTGATTCATTCAACATTTGTGACTTTTGTCGGGCTGACAAAACCCACAAAAGGACAGAGAAGTGTGTGTGGGACTGCAGAGAGCTGACATCACAGATTACTGGGGAAGTAAAAGAGCTGAATTTCTTCTTTCACTAAAATAGGAAACCTTTATATCGTGACAGTAATGGGAGAGGACTCAAATCTATTAGTGCGATAAGTTATTAATCAAGAAAAAATATTAAATATTCTATCCAGCTTCTCGTATTTTATGTAGCCTAACTGTAAATGGAATATCTTTGCTTTATCCAAACAAGTAATTTAAAGACATTAAAGGGGCATTTTCACTATTGTCCGATGTTTTAAAGACCAAATGGTTAATCAAGTAGGCCTAATTGAAAAAAAATCTGTAGGTTAATTGATCATGAAAATAGTTAGTTGCAGTCCTGAAATTAGGGCTGGCACCACCCAGACTAATGATGTAATAGCCTAGTGAATGAAACATGAACTTAGCATACAGGGCTGGTTCCCAGACTCGCTGAAAACAGCATTTTCTACCATTTTTGCATGAAAAATTACTTTTAATCAACTATCAAAATAGTTGCAGATTGTTTTTCTGTCGATTTACCAATCATTGCAGCTCTAGGCTACCTGAAATATATGAAGAGTAATTTCAGGACTGAAATGATTGGTGGATTAATCGATTTGTCAGTGACTATTTTGATAATCGATTAATTGGTCCAGTTATTTATCAAGGGAAAATGCTAAACATCTACTTCTCATGTGTGAGGATTTGCTGCTTTTCTCTGTTTAAAACCACTGTAAATTGAATATGGATTTTGGACTTTTGGTTGGACAAAGTTAGACATTTGAATATGATCCAGGGACGATATAATGGGCATTTTTCGACTATTTTCTGATGTTTTTAAGACCAAATTATAATGAAAGTTATGGCTAGTTTCAGCTCTAAAGTATATAATGATTAACCTTTATTGCATTTACCTGTGACCCACAAAGAAGGCTGAAGTATTACTTAATCTCTGACAGACATTTGACTTTAGATAAAACCCGTTCAGTCTTTACATCCCAACACAAGTTGCTTCCTGGCAGCAATCTTATCAAGTTTGTCAATAACATTGAAACGTCTGTCCACACACACACGCACACGCACACGCACACACAAACACACACACTAGCTTTCTGTAGCTTCCCATTACACTTGCAGCTTGATAAGGATGTTTGTATTAGCCATTTGTAAAGCTAACAAGCTAACAATACGTTAGCTTGTTATTTACCAGCTAGCGTTAGCAGCTGCAACGACAAATAGATAACATGCTAATCGATGCTAATACGCAATAAACAAGCTAGCTCGATTAATTAGCAAGCTAGCTAATAAGCATAACAGTTAACGTTGTCATTTACATGTCGTGTTAAAACATTGGTACTCTACTTTACCAGCACATTCTCCTACAGTGACATTAACTATGAACACATGACACCAGTAGAAACACATAATTAGGTTACTCACTTTGCGGATAATGTGTTGATAGAGCCAGTTGTGAGCATAAGTCCCGCGAGGAACAGCTGGTATTTCGTCCAAGCCATGCTGGATGTGAGGACGGGACAAACACACCGACGACCTCAGAGCTGTTTTTTAGTTTTGTTTCAACAGACCCAGGTTGTTATTCCCACACTTTCCTCCGTGGGAGCTCCTCTGCCTGTAAACGCCACATGACCGCTCGCAGTCAGCTGACTGCTGCGCAAACTACACGCTGCCTTCAAGTGCTGTCGGAAATTACGGAATCGCCGAATGAGGGATGAGTGAAAATGTATTTACAAGAGTCCAGAAGATTTATGTAATCTATTTTGGTGTTGTCCCCACTTTTGTATTTTATTTATTTTTTGGCAAGAAGTCTGTAATTTTATTTCCCAATATATTGACAATGATTTTAATCTTTCATGTGAAGATGTATTGTTTGGTTTCTTTTCTTACCCTTCTACCAAAGCAAATCAATACGATATCATCAATTTGATTTTACTATTTGCAAAGTATCATATTCATGAATCCAAATTTTCCAATCATAAACCATTATTTCTAATTTAGAATAAGAATCCAAGCAATACAGTATGTCAATTTTATACTCCAAAAACAAAAAGAAGCAATTAAAACCTTGAATATATGCATAACATTTTTGTAAACAAATTATTTCTGGCTGTAATTTGATCCCCTGGTATTTGCTTATGTATGTTTTGTATTGTATTTGAATGCTGTTTGTTAAGAAATTTAAAAATTTAAAAAAGATTTATTTACAAGAAGGAAGATGAAAATAATGTGTTATGCAGTGGTGGAGGAAGTATTCAGATCTTTTACTTAAGTAAAAGTACTGATACCCCACTGTAAAGATACTCCACTACAAGTAAAATCCATACACTGAAAATGTTACTTAAGTAAAAGTACACAAGTATAATCAGGAAAATGTACTTAAAGTATTAAAAGTAAAAGTACTCAATGCAGAAGAATAAATACTGTTATACTATTATATATTATGTGATTAGATTACTCATGCATTAATGTAAATATTTTTCTTCACATATTTTTCTTCTGCAAATATAGTATTCAGTATTCCGACAGTATTTTAGTATTGTCAGTGTGGTAAAACCTCAGAGACATCATGTAAACAGAGGACGTTAAATCTGACACCTTGCCATGCTTGTTTGTGTTTGTGTTGTTTTTGGTCAGTAAAAGTAAAACATGGACAAAATGTTAAGTTTATTTATTGTTTATTAATTCAGTTCTGCATTCAATACATTCAACATTTTATTTCTTTGTTAATTACCGTGGTTACTTACCCACACGACGTTCCTGAGACAAAAGGAGGAGGAGGAGGAGCCTAACCACTTCCTGTTTCTCTTTGGTTCCAAATGTGGTAATATGTGTGAAAGTGACTTCCTTTACAGTCCTGTGTGAAGTCGGGCTGTGCTCCAAAAATCGATACCGCAATATATCGTGATACGGTTTATACGTATTGACAGCAGCAAATGCTGTAAATATGTGCATTTCTTAATAATTTTGTGATGAGAAACAGAATATTACATTTCCTTTTAAGATCTCTGTGGGCCTGAATTGTAAGTGTTTGAAGTTCTGTGAGCGCTTTTATACATTTAACATGAACATTCGCCGTGTCTCTTCTCCACACTGAATTTGGAAAAAGTGGGTTTTGTGCTGCACACAAATGGAATGAGCTCCAAAGACATTTAAAGTTACATTCTCTTGTCTCGCTTGAATATTTTAAAAGGTTGTATTTAAGTATTTGCATTAACTCTTGTGGATGTTTTTCTTAAATTGTGAAATTGTATGTTTCATGTGTGTGAGTTATCTGTGTCTCTGTTATTGTTGTAAGCAGGTTTCTCTTGAAAAAGAGATTCAGATCTCAATGAGACTACCTTTTTAAATAAAGGATAAGAAAAAAACAGAATAATGAAAAAACAGCTGTTGTAGTAAATTCACATGGTCATTATTCAAAATCAAGTATTTAAGTATTTTATTATTTTATTTAAGAATTTAATTGTTCAATCTGAGAAGGGAATTTGGTGTGATGGTAGAGCTGAGTGTTTATTCGTGTTAACAATTAAACAGAAAGTAGCTCATCATCGTCCCTCTCTCTATTTTGGCCAATTTAGAGTTACCAATTAACCTAATCTGCATATCTTTGTTCTGTGGGAGGAAACCGGAGAACCCCGGAGAAAACCCACGCTAACACGGGGAGAACATACAAACTCCTCACAGAAGGGCCCAGCAGAACCCTCCTGCTGCTGTGCAGTGCTAACCACTGCACCACCGTGCTGCCCGTTCCTTATGTGGACCAGGGGTGGAGCTGCATCTGCTCCAGGGTGATGGCCGCATCCAGGTTTGCAGCTAAACATGCGTTCATCAAATCCTGGCAGTCTGAGAAGAGAGAGAACAAAGGTTAGGATGGAAGTTGCACTCATGTATTGCAGTGGTTCACACACTGATGTGCCGTGGGATTGTGTGACAACCATAACGCTACACACACACACACACTTTTCTGTCTCTCACTCTTTTCACTTCCAGTACCTCATTTTTAATGTTTTGACGTGTAGGGATGGGACAATAATGGATTTTATCGTGGATCGTGATAAAAAACACTCACAATAAGTTGATTGTGGTGAGTTTACATTATCAGGATAATCGTGAATATCCTCACGAATTGACTACTGTGTTCTATCTGTGATGCAATAATAGTATTTGCTTCTTAAAAATACGTAATGTTTTGAGAAAAAAGTCATAATGTTTCACGAAAAACATGGGAATGTTTACAGAAAAAAGTTGTAATATTTTAAGAAAAAAGTCATAATGTTTCCAAAAAAAGGTGTAATATTATGAGAAACACCAATTCAGCCATTGCATTATTATTATTATTATTATTAGTAGTAGTAGTAGTACAAAAACCCAGGTCCTGTATTGACAGCAGCATGGCCTTACCTTGGGACAGCTTACTGTTGAAGGTGATTTTGTTGTGGTGGAACTTGCTGGCTATAAACTTATCGGGTCCGTCCACAATGTCATAAAGCAGAATTCCCAGCTGACGCACTGTGGTGGGGTCGGCCTTGAATGACCACCAGTAGAACTCCGGAGGGGTGTTTGCAGAGCTTCCTACAATACACACATGGAGACAGAAAAAGAAACAAAGGATGAGGAGAAGATTTCAATGAAAGTCATCAGTCCAGAGATGAACAGATGGATGAAAAGCAGGAGCAGAAGCCAGACGTCGTACCGTAGAATGCGGTGTAAGGTTCCTCCCTCAAGAAGCAGCCACATCCAAAGTCTATGATGCGCACTCGGGGGACTTCTGAGCCAGTTTCAATCAGGACATTATCTGTTTTTATGTCACGATGGAAGACTCCGTCATCGCGCATTTTAATGGCTGCGTTCAGCAGTTGCTTCATGATGTCCTGAGACAGAGAGAAAGACAAACAGAGGAGTTAGAGTGAAAACGTTTGTTTTCAGGATAACGGGCTGTCGGACAAATGGGCTTTCTGTCCAAGGGGACATTTTTCGGACTACTGTGGTTTGGGAATAATGGGCCGTCGCCCGTCGGGACAATGGACAATCCCCCATCTCACAGGTGACCAACACTTCTATTTTAAATAATCCCATTTTCTAGACTAAAACTACACGTGCATAAACATGACTCATGGTTACAATTATAATTACAAAGTTGAAAATTATGACATTTTCAAAAGTAGCTGGGCGCTCCATGCAGCGACACAAAAACATGTTTCATCCAGCGTCAGTACCTTAGCCTGGTCTTCATTCAGGGGACCACCGTTGTTTTTCACGTAGGTCATCAGGTCGACAGAGGGAACTGGTCTCTCCATGACCAGGATCAACTCCTCCTCCAGATTGTACCAGTCTAGTAAAGACACGGCCACAGATTCCCCCACTGACGATCCAGCTGTCACTCTCGACATCAGCAGGACTTCTTTGGGGACCACGTCTGTCACCCCATTTATGACCTGAAGGAAACAATATACACAATAAAATTACTGTTTTAATGGTGCTTTAGGGGTGTAACGGTGTCCGTTTCAGTACAGGACGTTCAGTCTGGTGTCATTGGTCCAGTAAGAGACCCAAACACGTCTAAATAGTCTTTTTATGTTTACTACTCGCACACGCAGAACCGAATTTCTAGAGCGCGAGTTGTGTCCGTAATTATTTGGCAGCGCACCAGTTGTTGTTAGCTGTAGCACGCTAATCTGCTGAAGTAGGGCTGTGCTTCAAAAATCAATACGGCAATATATCGTGATACGATTAATGCGGACACAAGTATCTACAGCAGCAAATGCTGTAAATATGTGCTTTTCTTAATAATTTTGAGATGAGAAACAGAATATTACATTTTAAGATCTCTGTGGGCCTGAATTGTAAGTGTTTTAAGTTAATAAGTTTAATAATAAAGAACAGCTGTTGTAGTAAAGTCTGTGTAGGACACAGAGGACACCGAGGTACGGACCAAACTGAAAACGTTGTGTACCGTTACACCGCTAGTTTTAATAGATGTGGTTGTGGATGTGTGTTTTCCACATCAACAACATAGTAACAAGAAAATGAAAAAAGTTCAACAATGATTTAAACAGTTGGTGTGGAGACATCAGATCAAATCACTTACCCTTCCTAGTAGCTCCACATCAGATTCAGGGACGTGTTTGATGGCCACCTACAGGACAGAATCAGAGGTACTTTGGTTATTGCATGGACTGATCACTGTGTGTGTATGTGTGGTGTCAGAATATGTACGTAATACTTACTGGTAAATTATCACATCTTCTGGTCCCGGCATAAACCTTTCCGAAGTATCCTTCTCCGAGTTTCTCAAGCTCTTCGTACTTTGCTTCGAATTCGGCTGCACAAACAAAAACAAACAGAGATTCATGTTTTACTATAGTTGTGAGGACGTCTAACAGTAACCCCTCTATGTTTAAACCACAGGATAGAATAAGAGTAGAACAGACACATCCATTCAAATCAACGGAGCAGGATGGTCAGAGCAGCGGCCATTTGTATCTGTACCGTTGCAACCACGGGCTAACTTCTGTAAGTCTCTTTTTCCTTAAGGGACCCCTTTTCTATCATTGAGTAAACTGACGACCCCTGACCCCCTAAATATATTCTATATTCAATCTGCCTACCAGCACCTCTAAAGCTCACTAATTAACATGCTATATGTTGTCTGTTTAATTCATACAAAAACCTAAGTGTAAAAAAATGACATGTTGTAGTTTTAAGGGGGGTTATTATGTGCTGGACTATTTCTTGGCCAGAAGGAGTAGCAGGTTATATGTGCTGACATAAACTCATATTATTTTCTTTCTCACTATCAGCGTACCTCTGCTGGTGTGGTCTGAGTCGGACGTATCCCCATTGTTGTGTTGAGAGGATGAAGATGTGTTGTCTTCCTCTGACACCTTGGTGGCTCCATCACTGTCGGTGTCGTTGTTTTCACTCCTCTGCTTCTTACTGGGAGCCTCTCTTTGGGTGCTGGCCTTTCTCTTGCTCCCCTTGCTTCTCACAGGGGATTGGCTGGCACCCCGCTGCCTTTTTCTGGGTGACTCTCTGTGATTTCGGCTGACTTTGTTACTTGTCAGCTGAGAGTCATCCTCGATGCAGCTGTTGAGGTCGGTGTTGCTGCTCCTCTCTACAAATGACATGAACCCAGTTAACACCAACTTGTTCTGCAAAACTTGTTATTAAGTTCAATAGAAACTGTTTTAAATTCAGTATTTGTTCCTACATCTGCACATGGCAGCTACTGTATGTTAACGTCAGGTAAAGATTGTGGGAAGATCACAGTTTCAGAAAGTGAATTGCAGGTCTGTGACAGGACACAAAGTCTGATCTCCTGCATGAAAGTCAGATGCTTTACACATGCCCATCCACCACCTCCACCTGTACACTGTTACCAGTGGTGGGAAGTATGTTTACTCTACTTAAAAACAATTACTTTGTAACTCTACTGCACTACACTTCACAGACGGGCAGTTGTTGTTGATTTAACATTCATTTTAAATCTAACAGACCAATTATCTGTATACAAACGTTGAGAATGTGCGCGCACACCGGTTGCAAAAGACACACTGGAAAAGAAGAAAACTAGCTAGCAAGAAATAGTATTTTATACGGGATTACGTGGTCTGATAAGAGGTCTATGAAATATACAATTAAACCCTGAACTTCATCTTTTAAAAGTCTAAGGCCTAGTCTACACAAGTACATGGGTATTTTTCCATCCACACGCAAATTGCGATTTAGGTCACGGAAAACGTATCTTTCTGAAAACTCAGTGTGAGGATTTTCAGAAATGTCGTTTTCTATTTTGACGTGTAGACAGGGAAAGTCAGTGTTTGTCTCGTGATGTTATCTCCTTTGTGACGCATCACCGTGCAAAGTCGGACGTGGCCAAAATAGTGCTGCACAGTGACTCTTCCACTATATTGAATATTGAATATACTGTTTTTCAGGTTTCTGATTGGCCAACGTGGCTTCAGGGTTATATCGCCTCCTGTTGGTTTGGCATGCTCTTGACAGCGCTTCAATCGTGTTTTTGCATTTCATTATGGACAAAGTTTTTGTGCTTGTGTGGATAGGATATTTTTTCTAGAACGAAGATAATGTAACGTATATATTTTGTTCAGAAAATCACTGTAATTTAACAATCTATGATCTAAACTAGTCAAATATGATCCAGTACGGTCACGTCATCTTTTTTTCATCACCTTTCACATGAAAACACATTATGATTCACAGAAACATGGTCTTACCTTCAGCTCTGGGGGGACTCTCACTCCTCTGTCTCTTCCTCTTGTTGTCCTACACACACACACACACACACACACACACACACACACACACACACACACACACACACACACACACACACACTTTTCAT
>JAOVVB010110659.1:0-12786 GCA_028570985.1 Heterobranchus longifilis
GCGTGCGTGCGTGCGTGCGTGCGTGCGTGCGTGCGTGCGTGCGTGCGTGCGTGCGTGCGTGCGTGCGTGCGTGAGTGTGTGTGGCTGTGTGCATGTGTCTGGAAGGAGTGTGTTGGACCGTGGCAGTGTTGTCTTCATTTATATGTGACATTGTCTTTGGCCATTGTCTCAGTTAACTGTACAAACATAACTTCCATTTGTTAAAAAAAAAAAATAATCAAAAAGAGACAATGCATCACCACTTCCATCTGTGTTATGAACTAACTTAAGTATCCAGTGTATTGTAGGGTCTGTGAATCAGTGTTAACAATATTTGGAGGGGAGGATGATCAGTTTTTCCACCTTAAAGAGAAGGAGAGAAACTTTAAGACCGAATTGTTTAAAGAGCAGGAGACAGGGTTGTGGGGGAGGGGAAAGAGATTTGATGCCATGTCAGGAAAGAAGCAATAAATGACCAGAGAAAGATGGATGCAATGTGTATTCATGACTCTTTATTTACATGGTCTCATTCATACTTTATTCATAAAACGTACAAAAACTATTCTAGTTCAATCACTTTAAATATGTTATTAAAAAAAAACATTTTGAGGACAACTGGACATGTAATCAGTCAGGTGGAACAAGCAATAAGCACTCTCGAGGAAAGATGTGTGTTCTGTAATTTAACACTTGACATTGTTTGCATTGGAGCAGTTAATTCAAGGAACCAATATTTGAGGATCCCTGACACCCATTTCAGTGTTTTCTGTAAGTTGATCATTTATTTGTGGTGGGAAGTCCCTAATATCCCACTAAAAGAGTCACCTGATAAGCACTTAATATGATTAGGAAAGTCATTTTTCCAATTTCTACAATTGCACATATATATGGACCTTTCTTGCAAACCTTTTCAACACAAAAATACATTTTCTACATACATTTTCGAAAGTAAAAACAATACAATATATATATATATGATTGGGAGCTAGGGCTGGGCAATATGGCCAAAATCCTTCTATCCCGATATAGGTCATTTCATATCTCAATGACTATATATGTCACGATGTAGCATGTTCAACAAATACATAGCCTATTTTTATATACATGGTTCCCATGGGTCCTTGAAATCCTTGAACATTTGTGAATTTGAGGGGGAAAAATCAAGGCCATGACATTTTTTGAAAATAGACGTGGGTCATTGAAAGTGCTTGACTTTATATATTTTAAGCAAGAAAAGAAATTGAAGTTCTCTTGATAGAACGTTAATAAATAGGCTGTGTTCCGCTGCCTGCGTGTGTGTTTCCTGCAGTTGCGTTATTGTTTCAAACGTCAGCCTGCTAGTTCTCATAAAGAATTTCAGTGTTGTAACAGTAATTAACCCTGATCCATGTCTCTGTGCCATGTTAGGTCCTTGAATTTGAGGGAATTTGGCCTGTAGAGTCCTTGAAAAGTCCTTGAATTTGATGTTTAAGAAGGTGTGGGAACCCTGTATATACTTCATACTCCATACAGCACCTCTATAGTTCGCTCCAGCGTCGCTCCCACATGCAAGGATTAGAACGTAAAGCGTCATCCAAATAGCGCAGTTCGGGAGCTGGTTTTTCGACACTGCGATTGAAACGATCGTTTTCTTGATACATATCGTCATATTGCCCAGCCCTACTGGGAGCAAATATCTTTGGGTGGGCTATCCAAATAATATATTACAATACAGTGTTTAGCCTCTGATAGTTAACTCGGGATCCCAAAAATAGAAGGGAGCTCTAGATGTCAGAGGAATCAGACGTGTGAATCCTGACTATAAATAAACCCACATTGTGTTTAAAAGCTGCTGCTCATTTTAAACGTAACGCCCATTACACCATATCTGCAATTCAGGTCATTCTTCAAAGCTCCTGGAGCCAACGAGCGGTAATGTAAGGACTGAGAACCCCTCCAGGAGGGAACGGCCCGGCCACATCAATGACAAATATTTACATTTTATTGATTCGCTGTGGAAGATGTGCATCGGTTGAAGAATACAGATTTGACAGACAGACATATGCACACACATCGTGGCCCGTGTGTTCACAACACCTCTCACGTATGAGTTTCCCCTTACAGTCAACCTTTCACTCCCTCTCTACTCTCTCACACAGGCTATAAATACAGTCTCCCATTAGTCCAGTGTTACATTCTCCCACTCAACCCCCGCCCCTTCTCTGTCTCTCACACACGCCACAGAGCGAGAGCTGCAATGACGTATTGCTGGCTATCTCATTAGACGATATCATAAAAAGCCTGTTGCCACAGCAACGGCTCCCTGTATTTCCATGGCAACCGGCCGCCATGTCAAGGTGGCGCATTCTCCACCACTGAAGGGGGAGGAGACAATGACGACCAATAGTGAGCAATGGAATAGCCAGAAGAGGAGGAGGAAGATGGCGTCTGCCCCCTGCTGGTTACATCTGAGTGCTGCAGGACACGTCCTGAAAAAAAAAAACGAGGAAGATTTCGGGCTACATTTTAGAATATATTACAGCAATGACAAGTGATAAGTGAAGCTGAGAGAGCTTTCAGAAGTGCAATTAATATTCAGAGTGATGAACTCACAAGTACGAAGTCAGTCTGCCCCAGTTTCTTGAAAATATGAAGCACCGCATCATGAACTGTGACAAACAGCCGGCTCTTTGGGATGGACTCTGAGAAGAAACCTGCAGTTTCCAGCTGCTCCACGACACATGCTAATATTTGACCACACAGAAAAAGCATGCATGACAACGAGCCACCTTATGAATGCATGAAACAGACAGTATTTTGTCATTATAGAAATAAATATTTATCTTTGACTGGCGAACAATGTGGCGCCACTGAGGCTGAGACCTTGACTCATTCATTATCTAAAGCGCCTTGACTCAGCATCAAGGACATTACGTTTGTCTGTTTCGTCTGGTGTGCCACTCACCTTGGCAGCCGGCGAGATAAATGTCCAAATCAATCTCTCCAAAGTCCCTGAATATCTGGTAGAAAAAGACACATGTTTGTTTTTGTCTTCTATTCATTTTTTTTTTTTTAAATGCAGGTGAACATGCCTCTGTGGTCACTTATTCACTTATTTAAAAGTCCCATATTGTAAAAAGTGAGATTTCCATGTCTTTTTTTTTTCTTATAAAGCAGGTCTAGGTGCTATATAAATACTGTGGAAGTATCACAATTCTCAATCCAAACGGTGCCTTTAAACGAGCCGTCAGAACTTTCGTAACTTTCGACCTGTAAATGCTGGGCTTTTTCCGGAGGGGGACTCAAAGAGACAGGTGCTAAAACGGAGCGTTTCAGACAGATGGTGAATGCAGGTATATTCAGATAGACTGTATGAGAAAATATAATGTGTTTTTTTGAAAATTAAAGCATGTAAACATGTTCGAGTAGAAACCCAAATTATAACTATGAAGCTGAAAATTAGCACAATATGGGACCTTTAAACAGCCGATATTTAAATTAATAATGTCAACAATCACATGGCATACATTTTTTAAGGTCTTCACGGTGACTGTGTCCACAAAGCTGGTTGTCGAAATGTCCAAGATGATGCTGTGCGTGGCTGATCCACAGGCCCTTCCCTTCTCCTCATCACCCTGGTGCGATACCTGGGTGGTGCTGTCATCGCCATGGCAACCCGTGTCTGAATCTGAGTCTGACATGGTTGTGTCATGTTGGTAAGCCCAGTTGACTTGGCCTTTACTAAGACCATTTGGAGAGGTTTCCGTCAGGCCTATGGCTACAACATTCCCCTGACTCTGTCCCTTTAGTCCCGCAGAGACTTTCCTCTCGTTCATCTCTGAGAATGTACCATTGGACAGGTGGCTGACTGCTTTTATCTGCCAAAAGGTTGAAAAAGTGGAAGTAACTATTAGTGACTTATCAGTGCTTTAAAATCCATAATTTGTGTAACTTGATGTGTCATTTAAGATATCATACTTGTTTCTTGGCTTCCTTTCTAGCTTTCTTTTTCTCTTTCTCTTGTTTACGCTTCAGCTTTGCGTCTCGTTTCTTCTTTGCCGTCAGCAGCTTCCCGATTTCAATTCCACTCTGCACAAAATGCCGAGCATCGCGTTAAAGAGAGAAAAGAGAAAGTGAGACGAGTGGGGGAGATAATGGAAGCAATTAAGGGTGCTGTAGACAGCGGACAGGGATTCGATCTTGTAATCAAATGCAAGCGTGCACACAAAACACATTCATGGACACACACCTTCTCTTGCAGAGCCTCCAAGTACATATCAGCATTTGTGTAGTAGATAGTTGTAGATGAACGGAAGATTTTAATTCCTGGAATCTCTTTCGCCTGCAGAGACACACGATGAAGCAGAAAAGTTCAGAAAACCCACACCCTGTTCTGCTCTAATTTGCACTTTGTGCCTCCCCATGGTATTGTTTGACTAAATGGAGTTTTTCTACCACTTAATGACTGAAAGTTGGACTAACTCTATCCACAGAGTGTTCATGTAAAGGGTCAGTTCACCCACATTTCAGGGGGAAAAAAGCATATTTTCTCATTTACCTTTAGTTCTATCAATAACACAGATAGTTTTGCTTTTGTTTGCCCATTGTTTAAGGTATCTGCCTGAGATTTCTGTCACCAACACAGTACAATGGATGTGAATGGAATTGTGTTTTGTTTGTGGCACTGTTAGTCTGAAACAAGACTAACAGCCATACTAGCAGCTCTGTGTCACTGTAACTAGCGCAGCTGGGATTTGAGCTAAATGCTAACATCAGCATGCTAACATGCTTAAAATGACAATGCTAACATGCTGATGTTAAGCAGGTATCATGTTTACCATGTTCACCGTCTTAGTTTAGTGTGTTAGCATGCTAATTAGCACCAAACACAAAGTACAGCTGAGGTTGATGACCATGTCATTAGTTTTGCATGTATTTGGTCATAAACCAAAGTATTGGACAAATACAATCTCATTTTGACCACCTGATGCTATATGTAAATATTACAATTAATTCTGAGGTGGACGTGAATATCTCCATGGCAATAGTTTTCAATAAACAAATTCCACTCAAAAACACAAATGCAACATCATAGTAGTGCTATAGAGGAAAATCCATTAGGATGCATCCTCTACAAATCATGAATGTCTGTACAAAAGTGTGTGTGCCAATCCATCTGGTAGATGTTCAGATATTTATGAGTGAAAACTTTGACCTGCTGGTGGCGCTATGGGAAAGGTCAAGGGATCACCAAAGTCAGTAGGTTACCATGAATATTTGCATTAAATGTCATGTCAATCCATCAAACAGTTGTTGAGCTATTTCAGTCTGAACCGAAGTGGTGGAATAGCAGAGCGACATTACCATACCTAGAGCCAATATGGAATTACTTTCTACTGAAGAAATAGTCTGCTGAAAACTGCCGATAGTGCACTCTGTAGATTATTGAACATTTTAGAATCTTAGAATCTGAATTATTAAATACAAAGCTATCTATATGGCTAAATATCACAAGTGGTAAGTGAGAAAATATGTTCTTAAAATTTGGGTGAACTGACCCTTTAACTTCCTGTGGATGTACATGGTGCTGAGCTTTTTTTTTTTTTTTCTTTGCAAATTAGAAAAAAAAAGTTTAAAATAAGATGTTAAACATATAAACATATTGGAATGATTATCATCATGTATGAATCGTATGGAATTTGTTTTTGTTTTGTTTTTGTATCGCCTAAACCCAGCTTGTTATTATTTATTTTTATGTGGATTCTTTCTGGAAGATTGTTAATAAGGACCAAAATCAATGACTACTACTAAATGACTACATGTAAGACTCTTACCTGCTTGTAGTTGTCTGTGTCCAGATACAGGTCAGTGCCTGACACTTGGCCCAAGATAGAGTAGCGGGGTCTGAAAGGTATTAAAATGACATTATAGTATCGCAGCTCTGTGAAAATCTCATTAGAAATCTCTCACCTCACATCAATAATTAATGTTGTGTAGTTACAGTTGTGTCCTGAAGATGACAGTGAGCATGGAAAAGCCAATGGAGACAGCCAGACCCAGGTCCAGGTTGAGCAGGATGGTGCTTATGAATGTTACCAGCCACACCAACTAGAGGGCAGCAAGAACACTGACAGTCAGAGCGGGGCAAAGTGCTATAACCTTCATACAATATTTAACGGCGATTAATGACTCTTAAAGAGGATGCAGTCGTACCAGATCGACCTTGTTGGTCTTCCACAGCATCGGCACGTCCATGAACTGCTTAAACATTCCTTTCAAATTCACAAACACTATTGTGGATAGGACAGCCTGAGGGACACAAACACACACCGATGTATTGGCATATGCAAACACAGCCTTATTGGTTATTAAAAATATCTGCAGAGAAAGATACTGATCATTAGACAGAACTGGTACTGGAGGGAGAGCGTTACCTTGGGGAGATCTGAAAAGAGAGAACCTATTTTCAAAACCGTGATCAGCACGATGATGGACGAAATCACTCCCGCAACCTGACAAAACACACACACACACACACACACAGACACTTATTGTACAATAAATGGTCTCACATTGAATATAAGAATTAGATGTAATCTGAGGTATTTGTGTCATTTGTGCACATTAGGGCTGCATCTAACTATTATTTTCATTATCGATTAATCTTCTCAAAGTCCAAGGAGATGTCTTTAAATGTCTTGTTTTGTCCAAACCCCAGAGATAATCCGTTTAATATGATATAAAACAGAGACAGGTAGGAAATATCCATATTTGAGAAGCTGAAAACAGCATTTTCTGCCGTTTTTGCATGAAAAGTTACCTTGACGATAAATCGACTATAAAAATAATTGGCAATTATTTTCCGTTAGAGTTCTAGTATATGTCCCATGTGTGTGTTTACTTGTGTCTTGCCCCCTGTGCTCTCCTGGACGAGGCTGCGAGACAAGGAGGACGTCACGGAGTAACACTGAAAAAAGCCGCCAACAGTGTTACTGAGACCCAAAGCAACCAGCTCCTGCATAAAACAGAAACAGCAAAACAGACACAACATTTCAGTTTAAAGTAAAAACACGTGCATTTAGGCTGACAAACCGATGACCTTTGATATTGATACTGACATTTTATGTTATTAATATCATGGCCTGTAGTCCACTACAATATGTCTGCAGTCTGTGACCTTGGAGTCAATAACACGGTGTACTGTTCATTAACTTTATGGCCATGTCAACACTTCACCGCCAGGCTGGGAGCAGTGCATATTTAAGACACACTTGATTGCATGAAGCTTGTTGAACATTAATGATTTAGCAGACCAGCTCTTTGAGGCGGTGAGTGCTCCCACTCCGCTCAGTGTCACATGCCGCTGCAAAGTGTGTGAATAAGTCTGTACTGTAGACCAGAGGTTCTCAATCTTTTTTCAGCCAAGGAACGCTTACAAGATAGAGAATATACCAGAGACCGCCTCTATTATGGAGGACAGAAGCTGGCCAAATCAAAAATTAGTATAGGGAAATAACTACGTTTTGGGAATTAAATGGGGGAATGCAAAGTGAAAATAACAAATAAATAAATATATAAGAATACATAAGAAATAAAGGCAAAAATGAATCAATAAAATTCATAATATGGAGGACAGAAGCTGCCAAAATAAAAATAAATACATTACTGTATTGATAAATAAATTAAATTATTAAATGTACAAAAAAATAAAGGTATTAATTAACTGATAACACGTGACATCAATTGGTATTTATGTTTTAATTTCCTTTTTTATTTATTTGCCTTTGTATTAATTTTGCTATTTTCTTTTTTAATTTTCCCTTTTATTTATCTATTTTTAAATGTATTTGTTCATTTTTAAATTTTCTTTTTTATATTGTATCTATTTATTATTACTTTTGAAATTCATTTTATATATTTATTCATGTTTAAATGTATTTATTAATTCATGTATTTATTTATTATGTTCAAGTGTATGAGCCCTGTGACCAAAATAGTCATACATTCTGTCATTGTGTTACTTATGGATGGAATTAAAGTGAAAGTTAAATTATTCCCCTTTTTTTCTGGGGACCCCCTCAAGGACCCCACTTTGAGAACCACTGCTAGACACTATAGAAGAATAAAAGATTTAAAATAAAAATTTAAAAAACACTTCTGTACGTCTACATATGCAGAATTGTGGATATAGCGCAGGTTGTTAGAGGTCCTTCCTTTGTGCGTATTTATTTCCAGGGAAACATTAATTATGTTTCCAATAAAGTGATGACATGACCTGATGTAGTGGCAAAGGGAAGAGACTGCAGTTCAATCTCAGGCCGTGGTTTGGCATAGAGAATGAATAATCAGCATAAAGAGAACATCTCCATGACACATACTCTTCTGCAGTACATGTGATCCCTTTTAGACACGCTTGCTTGTTTCATGCAACATGTATCTACATTTTGCTGTCTCTTAAATACATTTACTGTAACACAGTTAGACACATGCATACATGTACTGTGGGGTAAATCCTGGATGGCTCTGTAACATGATGTTATGCACCATGAGACATTTGAGGCATTATAACATTTAGAAAATGGACTTGTATAATTACTGGCTTAAATGCATCTTTGGCCAACTCCTTAAGAGGTTTAGGCGATCAAATTTCAGTCTGTCATTACTATTAGGATATAATTCAGAAATCGATGTTGCATAAAATGACTTGTAGATGGGGACTGAAGAAACAAGAGAAACCTCTTACATAAATCGTAATATTAAATATGGAAACTCAATTCTCAAAAGAAAAATTGCAACTTGAAAACAGTGCTGCTGAAAAACAGAGCTACACTTACAGTAAAATAAGTTAGTATGTAGAGATGAAACCGTATTACATTTTAATATCAAGATTATAGTGACCAAAATGACCACGGTTATCAATATCATCGCAATATTCTTAAAATGAGCTGAAAATGTCCAAAAGTACTGAAACACACACTGAAATCATTTGCCAAGTTTGATCAAAAACCACAAATAACATTAGCAGCACAATGCACTTTTTGTTTGCATCAACATAACATAGCCAACATCTCGTGTAAACATATGAAAACCATATCAAATGTGCATTAACCTTAAAGGTCGAGCCAAGTGGCCATGACAGGTAACTGTGCTTTGTGCACATTGCAGATAAGAAAACAGCAACTTCTTTATGCAGTCTATGTGCTGGACAGTATTTGCAGTGAGTTTTCAAAGTGCGGTAATCAGACAGTTTGAATGATGACTAAATTTGAAAGAGCAATACTACACTTTGGGAATTTGACCGTGGTTTATCGTGAAACCGGTGACCGTTTCATCCATATTAGTATTAAATCAACTTTTTTTGTCCATCTGCCACTGTGGCTGGTAGTTTCCAAAATTTACCAGCCACTCAATAGATTACCATTGTTTTTTTTGGCTGGTGAGTGAGGCAAATCTAGCAGTCACTTGCATATTTTACCAGCATTTGGCTGGTATCTGGTGCTAATTTCCAACCCTGGTATGACATAAAACTATTTTTGCTGAGATGAATTCATTGCTTTTGTAATTCATGCCAGTAAAATACCTGAATTTAACTCATTTGAAATGAACCGAGCACCTGAAACAAATATGTACAGAAAGAAAACATAGGTCTGTAAAGTTATTCATGGCTCGGTTGGGTGCGGCTTGATCCAAAATAATATTTCCACTGATGTGACAGTCATGACCTACAGTACTGTGAGCGAGCAGAGAGTAAAGTCTAATATTAGGCCAAAGTGTGACTCTCCCCTGTTAGCAGTGAGTCAGACAGGAACATGGACCCCAAGTATAACTCTCACAGCTGTTTGTGAGTAGTGTGTGTGTCTATTGAAATATGTGTGTGGGTGTGTGTATTCCTCACCTGGTTGCTATCCACTTTGTATCCATGTTTGAGGGCAAATGTTTTGCCCAGAGAAATGTTGATGGCGTAGCCCACGATGGCCACTGCGAAAGCATCGCCTATCACCTCCGAGAACAATGTGGCATCTGGAGCGCGCGGGGCCTTGAGCCTGGAGCAGGAGGAAAAGGTGAATGGTTCAGGTTTTTATCACTTGTGCAGCACACAGAATCAGTCTTAAACTCCAGCAGCATGTGTGACCCACTGTCAACTTTCAGTCTGACCGATTATTTAACATGGAAATAGGGCTACATTTTTCTCACTTTTTTCAATACTAGACTTGAATTAGGAGAGCCTTAAGGAACTTTGGGGATATTCAAGGAACCTTGCTTGTTTGGGGGTTCCTGGAGAAACCTATAGCCTAACAGCTCAATTTAGAGGATAGGTTACTGGAGGAACCTTTAATAACTCAAGGGGTCCCTGAAGGAACCTTTTATTAAAATGGTTACAGAAAGCTTCCTTCTTTTGAAAATGTAGCTAATGAATATTAGCCATTTTATAATTGCTGTTTCTCAAAAATAATTCTGGAAAGATATAGTTAACTTTAGCTACTGATATTCAAGTGTCTCACTGAGGAAAAAAAAAAAGCTTTTAGTGATATCCTTAAATTATTTTTGCCTTTAATTTACAAATGCAATACAAAGTAGGCTACTTGAGTTTTATAAATTCAAGAGGGACAGTGTGCTTTGCAGCTTGTGATGGAAAACAACGTTGGACCTACTCTCCAGTCGATGAGGGGATATGCATTGATGCAAAGACTCAAAAAGGTAAGTTAGCTCCATAAGCCAGCCACCCAGATAATAAGGCGTGCCCGGTGTTAGCCAGTTAAGAGTTTGTACATTATTGCAACACAAACGTTGGACCAACCGAGTCATTTGGTAGCCTACTTTAGTTGGTCCCGAATACGGTCATGTTAAGTGAACAAATACGGAGGAAATGTTGTTGAAAGACACGTTGTACAGCTTAATGTTGCAGTGTAGGTTGAAGTTAGCATTAGCTGTATTTGAATGAAAGTAGCCTAGTTGTTTTATTTTCCATTTGACGTTACGTCGACCAGCTAACGTTAGCATTATAGTTGACAACGTAAATATTAGCAACCACACTAACGGTAGGCTATTATTTTCGGTGGGTAAAGCACTCTTTCGTGTCATTAGTACTGTAGTTAGTCTGTTTATATTGTTATGTTCAAATTATTGTGCTTCGTCGTTACATTGCTTGAGTAGCTTAGCTGTTGGCAATAAATGTAAACACTAGACTACTAGTGGAAACAGCCGTTATGCTAATGTGCACTTTCAGATAACTTTAGGACTTTTCAGTTTGCTTTTCTCAGTCTATGGCTTTTTCTAACTCTAATTCCTGATATTATATTATACCACAGTCTATTGTATGCTTACTGGGAATCTATATGATAGTCTATTGATTTTGATTAGAAATGGTGAGAGAATGTTTATTAAAGAGAGACTTTATTGTTATTATTCTGACATATTTTGTATTGTTGTATACAGTATGTATATATATAATATGTGTGTGTGTGTGTGTGTGTGTGTGTGTGTGTGTGTTCTAAACCTAAATGTTTAGAACAAAAATATGTGTGTGTGTATACTAAAGCTAAATATTTAGATCAAAAATGTGTGTGTGTGTGTGTGTATATATATATATATACTAAAGCTAAATGTTTAGAACAAAAATGTATTAATGCATGTGTTTTGTGCGTGTGTGTGCGTGTGCGTGTGTTTTTCACAGCTCCACACAGAATAACAATGTCAGTTTGATGTTGACATGGATCGCAGTATCTTGACGGGAATGGGCCAAGTGGCAAAGAAATTCATGGAAGAATGTTAACGGCGAGCAACTGGACTAGACCTCTTCTCCATGTAGAGAGAATGGATGTGCAGAGAAAGCACACAGAGGTAATATAAATACCTATGAATAATAATAGAAGCAATTACATGGGCGATTTATGGCTACAACCTCTGTAATTGTGTTTTGATGTAAATTTGGTGTTGTTTTTGTTGGCATGTCAAACATGTTTATTTATTTATTTTTATTATTTATGTTTATTTCCAACACAAGGTCTGCAAGTGATCCTGGCTACATTACTGGCTATATTACTCCTCCCACATTTATTCAGAGAGGACCCCAACACGACAACACCCTCTATATGTGATCTACAAGAAGGTAAAAAACAAATCACAATGTTTGTTTACAATAACTTCCAGGTAGAAAACCCCTTCGTCACATGTACACAATTTAACGGCACTGAGCAAACAGAGCAAGTTATTTCAAGTGTTGTTCTAAAGTGTATACATCTCATTAATCTAAAATGATGCTTTCATATCTCATTAAAGGGAAACTTTGCTGATTTTCAACCAGCTTTGTGTCACTGCAGCGCAAGCAGCAGGCAGATGAATGGCGCCGGAGACCGGCCGGTCCCCCGCTGCACACAGAGCTCCCACGCCCGACACAAAGCTTGTTGATAATCTGCAGTTTCCCTTTGATAACAACACTTTGACTAATGTTAGGTTGGAGATGTAATTCACCTGCTGGGCCACAGACTAAAGAAAATGACAGCTCACAGAGACATCTCACCACTGGTTGCACTGATAGTTCTGGCTAGATTAAAGTTGGGTGTGTTTCTATAGAAATTTAACTTAATAACTTAATTTTGACCAAAAATGACCATGAATATCAAACGCCATTGGCAAACCAGATAAGCTCTGAGTAGCTTGTGTATATATTACAACAATCTGTTCTTCTGTTTACACATCCCTGTTTTATGCCTTTTGGGTAAACTTTGCTCGCTTATGGACTTTTTTAGAAACTCACTCTCACACACACACACACACACACACACACACACACACACACACACACACACACACACACACACACACACA
>JAOVVB010110679.1:0-12785 GCA_028570985.1 Heterobranchus longifilis
TTCAGGGTATGTATTCAGTAATCTGTAGAGGAATATGTTTTAAAAGTAACCCTCCAGCACGGTCATGTATGGATGAATACTGATGAATGTTGCAGAGTGAAAATGTGACTGTGGCTCCCTCCGGTGAGAAGCTACTGATATTGCATTTGCAGCCTTCTCAACAGCAGGACGGAGCTGAGAAGTGCAGATATATCCAGATATTATACCACAGGGATATGAAGATTGGAGAATTTACAGATGTAGACCAAACAACCAAATTACAGTAAATTGCATCAGTTTTCGGTTCAGTGCTCAAACTGAATGTGTTCTTTGCTGCTGCAAGTAAAATATATGAAGCATGCCCCCATTAACTTACAAGTAGATCTGAAAAACAATCAAAAGTGTTAAATTACATTACTGAAACAACAAAACGGTTCAGTGAATTGCTCTCCATGTTCAATCCCCATGCAGCCTGAATCCCAGCGAGAAAAGCTTTTCTTCATTTCCTTCCTCTGCTGCAGAATGTTTGGTATGTGCAACCATCAAGAAAACTAGCTTTCATACCCCCGCACCAACAAGAGGCACCAGATAAACATCTTCAACCTGGTATAATGCAAATAATAGCAAGTATAAATAAACATGTCACTCTGCATAAATCTGCAATAACAAACTCCAAACCAAGGTTTACAAACAGTGGCCCACACTGGAATCCCCCCCCCCTCCACTAACACACACAAGGTACACACACACACACACACACACACACACACACACACACATGTCGGGGTGTGTGTGTCTGTGTGTGTGTGTGTGTGTGTGTGTGTGTGTATAGAGGAAAGAGACTGCAGAAAAGAACAGAGCTGGTCACAAAATACCACATGCCTTTGATCTGCCAGACAGGAACAAAGACATAATCCATGTTTCATAGAAACATGAAAACCAAACACACACACACACACACACACACACACACACACACCCCCCCACACACACACACACACACACGCACACCCACACCCACACACACACACACACACACTTTATCCCATGGTTGACTGCCAAGAGAGAGTAGAGGCCAGGCCACCTATTATCGGGGAAAGGAAGACAGCCAGTTCAAAATTATCAGTGGATTCCCAATCCAGTGAACCTAAAATCTACTGTTACCTGATGATACATGAGGACGTCTGATCTTTTAAACCCAAAAAAACCCATATTTACACGCTATCTGCACATAAAAGGGATGATATGTCTGACTGCGCAATAAACAAAACCAGTAGTGTTGAGTTGAACACTGTTTTCTTTACAATAATATACAAAGATATGTATATATTGAGTTGGTAGATAAATAGTAGTGTCCTTAAATACTATATGATGTCATGATGGATGTTCCTTCTTGACCTTACAGTATGTGTAAAGTCTTGTAAATTAAGTTCAGTTTACTCATTATGAAGAGTACTAGTCAAAACAGCTGTATAATGTCTTCTGTGGCTCTGGAGGGAGCTTTCCAAAGTTTAAAAAATGTCATCAGGGTAATCTCGGTTTGGGCTTGAGCCTGAGTTTCAAACTGGGTGTGCAGAGTTTGAAAGAAGTGGCCATGAGCCCGGGAGAGGCTAATGAAACATGCTATTGAGTTGCATCATGGGAAATGTATGATTCAGCATTTTGGAGCTTAACCTACACAAGGGATTAAGGTTGCATTCCCACCAAGTCAGGCATTGCAGTGATCAGGGTTAAAGGTTGTGTGGCGGTGTGGGAGTTGTTGTTTTTTTCCGTCTGTCAGTGTGCAGTGTACAAGGTGTGTCTTCAGTGGTGTGGCTTTTCAGGGCTACGGCTGTGTATTTTAGGCATTTTTGTATTTTTAAACATTTGTATTTTAAAAAGTATTCTTCATGTCACAGAAACTGAGAGTAGTGTCGTGTCCGTGATGTGTCGGTGCTCTGCTGTTATTTAGCAGCCATCAAAGGAGCGTTAGAAAACACATTTCATTTCCTATAAATTCTTTGTGAAAGATTGTGAAGTAACAAAATCAGGAAATGTTGGCTCTTCTTCACCACACTTAACACTTAACAACAACTACAGCTGAAAACAAAAAGGAAACCATAAAAAGAGCAGATATCTGAAAGAAAAAGCAGCGATGCAGTAGACTATAAACCACAGAGATTCAGTTAGACGCTACATGCTACATGCTACAAGCTACATGCAGTTGGGGACCGGAGTCTGTGAATTTACAGCTCACAAAAACTTAACACGATATAGTCTCTGGCTTATCTTTGATACCTTGTGTCGTCAAAAAATGATGTTGCACGTTGTTAGCTTAGTTAGCACACATTAGCTCGGAGGGCTAACTTGGCTTGTTTACTATATTATGTACAGCACAGAATGAATAGTCGAATCTTCTCATTGAACAGCAGAAGATAAAGCAGAAAACACAGAAAGAGCTTTGAGCGCCTCCCGGTCACTTTGACCCCACGGTAGAACCCCTGGGCTCAGGGTCGCTATAGAAACAGCTGAAATTGTTTTTCTTTTTTTTTCCTTTTTCTTTTGAGCCGACCTTGCTCCCGGGGGTCACGGTGAGGAATGCTGCACAGCTACCTGAGTTCAAAGTGCTCAGTAGCGGGACGAGAACGAGGAGAGGTGAGAAGAGAGAAAAAGGGGAGAAACAGGAGAGGGGAGGAAAGGGAAGATAAGTGCATGTGAAAGAGGAGAAACCAGCTGGGAAAAAGTTGGGAGAGGAAAAACATGAAGAGGGGAAGGAGGAGGAACAGTAGGCTACAGTAGAAAAAAAGGCAAGGGGGAAAAAAAAGAGGTGAATGTGAAGAAAGAGAATGACAGAAAAGTAATTACCGTGTAGTGGGGAAACCCTGGAGTAAAGTCAGACTGGTTAGGGCCATTAGAGGATAAAGTATAATGATACAGGAATGAAATAGTCATAAAGGGAAGCAGCTGAGATCAGGCATGGCTTTAACCTTCTCACTGATTAGAAGAAAACAGACAGACAGAGAAATGATTAGTGTAGCTACAGGGGGTTTAACTTAATGAGCCGTACCAGACTCACACGGCACCTACACTGAAGAAATGCACGCTGAAACAGGTTACTGCCAGTGGCGTATCCAGATGTTTTTGACTGGGGTGGCCCTCTTTGGGCATGAACATCAGAATAACATTAACCCTTAGAGACCTTAGAGATGTCTTTGTCTTTTTAGGGTGTACAGGAGATCTTTAGGGGGAGACAGCTGGTCAACAGTCACAAGGACGCAGATTTCTTTGCAACATTGGGGGGGGGGGGGCATCAAACATTTTATTTCCTGCATTCTGGTGAATTTTTAATGGTGGAAATGTCTTTATTTATGTTAAGGAAAACACAAAATTTCTGCTGCTGCTGCCGCCTGCTCTCGTCCGCTTTCCAGGCAAGTCGCAGTTCATCTCGAATGAGCCTGTTTTCACCTCATGAGTCTGTGTGTGTGTCATCGTGGCAAAATGTGGTCCTGGAGACACCTACTGTAGCAGGATCTACCACAGAAATGGTTTTGAGTACTTTGCCAGGTGTTTATATTTCTGTCTGTCTGCAGACAGATTTTGTCGCTGCGATAGCGTTGCAACCGTGCAAGATGGTGTGTAGTTGAGATCAGAATGAAGGCCGCGTTTAAAGATGGGTGTGGTCCGAGCAAGGGCGCCGGGAAATTGGGGGATACGAAGTAGGGAAGGGGCTATTGCCCCTGGCACGACTTTGCATTGCGGCTATAGGTGATGTGATCCCATTGCAAAATGGTCTCTAGTTTGAGTTCAGTGTCAATTTAAGCGATATATAAATAGTGTTTTTTGAACATTAAAGCATGTAAACATGTTCTGGTAGAAACCCAAAATACAAGTATGAACCTGAAAATGAGCGTGATATGTCCCCTTTAAAAAGACTTCAGCCGTGAGAGGCAGACAGATGGTGCAGAAATCAGGTAGATGTTTGGTGAACCCCTCTTTGTCTGTCGTTCCTCGCACCCCTCCTTCTCCCTTTATCGACCCATCTGCATTTCTTCCTGCTCCCCCTTGGTCTTCCTCATCGTCTCTTATTTTTCCATCAGCCTGCAGTGCCAGCCCGCATCTTTAAACAGCTGTCCCACTTTAACTCATTGTGTTGAAAACTGGCATCACACAAAAGCACGAAAAAGCAACAATATATCGTATTTCAGACATCAGAAATGTGTGTTTAGAAAGCGTAGATGCAGTGGTGCATTATCAGACTTTTCCATGTCTGTGTTGATGTATTTTGTTGATAGTCTAAAGTGGAGCGGATGGCGCCAGTAATACTCTCCTTGTCTCTTTATAGTCGTATAAATCCTCAACATAATCTTGTTCTTTGTGTGCATCCATACTGTTTGTGTGTGTGTGTATGTTTATATCACATCCCTGAATCTCAAACTGTACAAATAAGACAAACACACATCCCATCACTGACTAAAACAGTCATTAAATGAGAGAATTATCTACCGTCTTCAAGGTTTACATTCTATCAGACGCACATTAAAACTAAATGCTGGGACTTTTTAAAATGTGCTCCAGTAAAACAGAGTAAAGTAGACCTTTATTGGTGTTGATATTAGTTTTGAATGAATTGTGTGAGTCAAAGTGTTGTCAAGACTTGGCACAACAGTACTGGATGAAATCACTCGAAAAATAAATACAGATGTAGTATTAAGTAGGCCAGTCCCGGTAACTATTTTTGTTGGACGATATATTGGCCCAGAAATAATTGCGATAAATTATATTATTGTTATTTTTAAGACCATTTTATGCCACTGTTATAATGAAAATATAATAGCATAATGCAAAGAGTAACTGAGTGTACTTTTTAATTATTAAGAAAATTGAAATGTGGAAAGAAATGTGAAAATAGCCTAAATGAATAAAACATGAATAAAATAAAACCAAAACAATAAATAAAATATGCAAAACTTGGAGGAGCGGCTTGTCACTAAAATGAGATTAGCTGGTCCACCTTAAAGGTCAGTCCACCTTAAGTGATCCTGTGCAAAGTTGTCAGACAGAAGAATAGAAGCAGCGTGACCAGAAATAACAGCGTGTTTTTTTTTTCTGTTCATTTGGCTTAGGCGCTGTGACAGATGCTTAGACATGGCATTATAATGGTAGAGAAAGCCCTGCTGTTTATTCTGCCATCATGTTCACTAAAATGTGACATTCATATCTAAACAAACACGCACGTAAACCCAAGGGGCGATATCGAGGTCAGCAAAAATGACTGAGGTCATGTTCATATATTGTAGGATAAGTCGATATAGTAAATCTTGTGACAGGCCTATAATCATGTAAATTCTGCAAGCGCAATTTAGGATTGTAGTATAATAAGTATCTTAAATGTATCATACTGCACATGTGTTGAGAGGTTACAGCCTGATCCAAATCCAGCAGTGTAGTTCAAACCAACCAATCACAGCTGACCCCTGACCCCTCAGGCTGACAGGCTTTGACAGGCTTCTGCTTCAGGCTTCAGCACACGGACACAAGAGCAGCCCACCAGTGTGTAGTAGTGTGAGTAGTGTGCTAATAAACATTAAAACATTGGGGGGCTAAACCCCCAATACACTCAAAGAACCGCCCCTGAACAGAAGCAACCATCATCAATCACACGTGTATACACTCAGACATAGATGCAATAAATGCATATTCTATATACATATTACATCTTGTAAATGTTTTGAGTACACAGTCACAGAAACCACACACTATCAACACATTTAAACTCCGCTAGTCCACTAAGTCCACATATTCTGTCCAGATGCACAAGCTGGACTTCATTATGAAACATATGCCACGCATATTCCCATTTGGCTTGTATAGAATCATACTTACTGTGCTCGTATAATCGTCACATGTGGCTGAGGAGCTGCCCTGATCACTGAACCTGATCCATCTCTGGCTAGCTACCAACTATTACGGCTTGAATCAGACTGGAATTAATCTTGACCATCAGAGAGTAGAAGCATGTGATGTGCAGCGTCCTGAGACTCGCAGACACTCCACCCATCACACAAACGGCTACAATGCATCCTAGCCTCCAGAGAAGGCCTCTCAGATGAAAGGAATTTCTGCCTTTTGAGTGGAGAGCCTGTCTCTGAACACACTTCACTGTCGGCAGACTTTAACTCTGAAGTGTTTCTTCCTCTCTCTCTAAATGATGTTGTATATAATAACTTTAGAATTCGCTTTTTGCTCTCATTCACAACTGTATGAATGGATATCGTGTCCAGACTGAATGTCGTGTGTGTGTGTGTGTGTGTGTGTGTGTGTGTGTGTGCGTGCATGTGTTGTATCCATAGGCTGGAATGTGTGAATGTTCCCCCCCCTGTCCATGAATGTAATTGTTTAGTTTATTTAATATTCATGTATACATTCCAGATTTAGGAAGGAGGCAGGATGTGGATGATGTATGTGAGAACATGTCTGGGAATATTAGCACGCTGTCTCCTACTGGAAGCTGTGCAGCTGCAGTTTTTCCCCTTTTAATTGTGGAAGAACTGCGTGTGGTACAGGGTGTGGTACAGTTTTACAAAATCATGACAAGATAATACAACCCAGAGCTGAATATTGTTTTTATTGCACTCCACCATACCAGGCCCATTGAAACACACATGTTCCTCTGTGGGGAATATTCTTGGTACTACTAATTATTTTCCATATTTGTTCTCTTGTTTTGAAGCAAATCATCTTGAAACATTAAAAAGTAGGCTGTCAGCCCATTCAATACGCTAATAATCTAGCAGGGCCAGCATGCCCCTACTGACCCATATGTATCAGGATGATAAGCACTCATAGCGCAATCAATAGTGTGACAACATCAGAATGTGAGGTTGTTACATTTGTTACGTAAAGTTAAAATAAATCAATGTTTACTTTTTGTTTCAAACGGGACACAAAGTCTCCTCTGTCAAAGTTCTGTATTTGTTTGACCCATCCACCCTAAACAGATTTTGTCTTTCTTAATACTACATCACATGACTTCCTGCTTTGCTCCCGTCATACTTACTACGGCCACTAGAGGTCACAGCCTAACAATAAATGTAAATATGGATGGTAATAAGCTGCTCGTACAAACACCCTATAGTGTCATTTTTCGGGGGAGGCAGTCTCAGATTATCATAGTAAACGACATTATTTGCAGTGCAAGAACAGAAATTTGACAGACCTAGCACAAGTAAGTAAAATATCTACCTCTGCACCATAATACAGACGCTAGCAAACCTTCAGTAATGGACAGGCTCATCTCTCTGTCCATCTCACATATTCATTCATGCAGTCTCTTCCACTGTCTCTATATCTCCCCCTTTTCTATGAGCTCGTTTTTCTCTAACTCTTTACTCTGTCTTTTGTGTAAGTCAAGCCGGGGCCTCCCAGTGACATGAGCCCCGCTCCTGTAAAACTAATAATGACTGAGATTTGTGCGGGCTTAGCATTCTTTCTCCCTTTCAGTGCAAGACACTGAGAATGGAGTGAGGGGAGGGGAATGGGAAGGGGAGAAAGGTCTAGTGGTAAGGTGGTGGTGGTGGTGGTGGTGGTGGGGGGGTGAGACATGGGGGGAGATGTCCTAGTTTGAGAGGGTGCAACTTAGGAAGTTGTGAAAAAAGGAGAGAGAGAGGCCCCTTTTGCTGAAACACACCACAGGCTTTCATTTTTATGGGTCAATGCCACTGAAATAACACTTTATCATTTCCAAACATACAATACAGAAACAGGAGTGTACACACATGGACACATACACATTCAAGTGTGCAGGGCCGTTTCTAGCTTTTTGGGCGCCCTATGCAAAATGTTGTGTGGGGGCCCCTATTTTGTTAAACTATGGTGGGAGGATTCCAAATCCTCTAAGGGGAATGCATGAAATATTTGATTGCATCAATCTGGTGCAATTTAAGAGGAAAAGAGGCTTGATCTTTGAAAAATACTTAACATGTTTTTTTTCTCTCAAATTCAAATCAAACATCTCAAGTTGACCCCAGCAATTTAAATGTACAGAAAATGATGATAAATGGGACACACTGGGGCCCCCCTCCTTCGAGAAATGATTAGGATTTACCGAATCTGCATCATAAATCTCCAAAATGCGCATAAATGACACTGATGCTGCTGCAAAAAAAAGGCCCTGCAGGTGTGTTCCTAGTATTCTTCCCATACTGTCCTATAAATCATACATCGGCCTATCTTGTCCCTAAGAGTCAGGAATGTAAACAGCATAGTTACATAGTTACAATTCATGCTTGAACTCTAAGCTAGCAGTCATGAAGTGTTTCCAAACCCCACACTTAGCAAAGCCATTTATTTTCCCTCCTACAATACCGCACGCAAGCAAAACATGTGAAGCAAAGCCACAGAATATAAAATATGCCCCGGCCGCACATTGACACAACTCTGTCAAACTCGCGTAAAGATCACCAGATGTGCAGCGAGACGCAACTTGGGGGCAAGGGGGAGGTCTCACACACACACTAACCTATCTAATGCTCTCCCCTCCCTTCTTTCACCCCCTCCCCTCCTCTCTCCCAGAGACATGTGCGCACGCTGTGCCAGCAGACAGTTCCAGCTCTCAACAACTGATACACAGGCAGCTGCTGGTTTTCCCTTCCCCTGCTCCCCTAACTATTCTCCTTCTTTCGTTTCTTCCCTACACTGCCTCCATTCATCCCCTCTGTACTTTCCCCTTCCTTCCCTCTACTCTGTCATTCTGCCCTGCACTTTTCCTCAGGCGGATATAAAGGCAGGTCCCATTGGAGGGAGATGGCTTGTGTAATCTCCGGCTGCACATGAGCACCGGAGAGTTATTGCTTCGGCTGGAAAGGCACCACAAACGCGTAAAAGGACAAACTTTGGAATAAGGAGAGGAAGAAGGAATACCTCTGAGACAGGAAGGGGGGGAGACCCAGAAAGATTTTTGGAGTTGGGGTGCAGGACACAGACCATGCCGGGCTCTGTGGTGCTGCTGCTGTCCCTGTTGGCCCTGTCCACAGGAAGTGATGCCAGAAGAATCAGGAAAAGAGGACTCAACCATAAGGTGGGGCTGCTAACCTCACCTTTTGACTTTTGTACATGTGCTGCATGTGTGAGTGTGTGGCTTTCTTCTCTAGCTCTATCTTTCGGCTGTTTTCAGAATATCCTCCAAAGTGGAAGTAGGTGAAAGCTCACAGCATGACAGCACAATACCGGCTCTGTTGCAGAGAGCCGGTTTCACACAGTGAGAGCAGTTTTGTGGTTGAGGTGAGAGGTGGTCCAGCTGACCTGGTATGAGTGCTGTAATCCAGTTGTGAAAAGAGTTGTGGTGTAAATTAACTAAGTAGACTACTGAACTTAGGGTTAGGGTTAGGGTTAGATGAGAGTTAGATGAGAAGATCAGGACTATTCTCATGTCTATGTCTAGTAAATATAGAGCTACACCTTTCTCCACGGGAGGCTCCAGTGTCTTTTCACTCTTGGATAGAGAAAAAATACTCTCCGGCTTGTTTGCATTTCTTTAAACAATCACAATCGTCTTGGGTGGCGCTACACCCTGGATACAGTGAAGGGATTTTGAGAACGGGACCATGAAGGGAAGGGACTTCCTGTCCGTACCGGTACATGCAGGAAGTGAGGCTTGATCCAGGCACTGTTCATCCGGTAAGCCAGACGAGGCTACAGCCAACAGCTGACTAGCTAACCTTAGCATAGCATACAGACTGGAAGCAAAACAACTTGCAAAACAGCTAGCTGGCTCTAACACCTACCAGCATCTCTAAAGCTCACTAATTAACACGTTACATCACGTTTGTTTAATCTGTACAAATACTATGTGCAAAAACGACATGTTGTGTAGTTATGTGCCGGGCTAGTTCTTGGCCATAAGCAGTGATATCCGCAACATAACTGCAACTTGTCATTTTGGTTTTTGAGTGGATCAAGCAAACATGATAAATTCAGCCTGGTCTCACAAATTGGCATATGAATAATGCAGCAATTTGTTGTGTTGTTTCATGTCTTATCACAACGCGTCATTTCATGTAATTTACTCGCACTGGGCTTTCAACTGTAAACCCATCTGCAGCAACAGAGTGGTGCAGCGGTGACCATTTATTGATAGACAGGAAAGGCAATACTCAGGAAACTCAGACCAAACTGTTGAGCAAGAAAAAGACTCGAGGGGTCCTGACCAAGCGTTCATATGTGACAATTTGGGAATGAGAATGAGGCGTTAAATGACATGCAAAAAGCTTAAAATGCGTAGACATGACACATGAAAAGTGGCATGCTTTTTATACAATTTCCCATGAGATAGTGTTAGATAAAACATAGGCTAAATGTGGCTTTTCCACTTTAATTTTTGCATTGATGAAAAAAAAAACAAGCTTGCTGTTTCCCCGTTTCCAGTGTTTGTGCTAAGCTAAGATAATCTAGCAGGGTTGCTGGTTGTTGCCACCATACAGATATCAGTAGTTAAGTGTGATTTTGAAGAACTTGCACTTCACTTAAGTACATTTAGGATACTTTTTTACTTCTACTTAAGGGATTGGTAAATATATTTTTTTATTCCACAACATGTATTTGACAGCTATATATGGTCATCTTTTAAAGTATTATGCATTGTTAGGGTTAGAGCAGACCACCCAAAATGATATAACGGATATTCTGCTGAATACTTTTGATACTTATATTTAGTTTTACTGGTAATGCTTCGGAACTTTTATCGACAATTGTCGATTGTAGGACTTTTAATTGCAATGGAGCATTACTACATTGTGATATTTTTTTAAGTAGAGGATCTGAAACGTCTTCCACTGCTGGAAAAGAAACGGTTTCAGAGCAGACATGCTTTGTTTTTTGAAGCATGAAAAATCGACATGGACAGGAGAATTTTTCAGTTTTGATGAGGAGCAGAGGAGTGTGCAACAGGTTGGAATAAGTCACTGATTTTCAAGTTTCCATATGAGTAATTGAAGGGCACACAGGATGTTCAACTTTAGTGTGTGTGTGCGTGTGCATGTGCGTGTGCATGTGTGTGTGTGTGTGCATGTGTGTGTGTGTGTGTGTGTGTGTGTGTGTAGTGGATTATTAGGGCAGGAACTGAACTTGCAGACCGGGCCCCTGCTTGTTAACTCAGCTCAGTGTAGCTGATTGATCATCTCTAACAAGGGCTCACTGTAGCGTGCTGCCTTCTCTTTCTTTTTCCCTCTCGTGATTCAATGTTCTCACTTTCTAACTGGTTTATGCCCTCATTGCCCTCTCTCTTCCCCTCTCTCACACGAGTCAGTTAACGTTTTGCCCTCTCTGCCCTGCTTTCTCCTTACCTGCGCCCATGTGCCTCTCTTTTAGCACACCACCACCCACCATTTTCCTTCTTTCAAATCTCTTTCTCTCGTCTCCTCCTGCTCTCGGGATGGGCCAAAAGCTCTGTCTTGCTGGACTCTGCTTCAAAGCTGCTGTAATTGGAACATGCTGAGACGGCTGTGCAGATGGGAGTTTGTCTCTTTCTCTCTGAACCTTTTCATCTCTGCATCTTTCAATCTTTCATTTTTTTTAACCACACACACACACACACACACACACACACACACACACCATCAGCCTCGTTATAACACCGGGGCCGTGCAGAAAGACAAATTATAGTAGAATATTTCACGTAGGCACTGCGCTATGGAATAGTCTTGAAAAGAAAATTGGTAAGAATGTATAACAAACCCAAGGCCACCGGCATGATCTGTGTCTTGCATTCATTTGAATACACTAGATTTCACCCAATTACCCAACATAAAAAATAACACTAAACAGAACCATATAAATAATATCAGAATATGGCCACAAGCCTAAAAGGTTTATTGCGGTTTTCCCCTAGTTTTTATGAAAACAAAACAAACTTTGAACAAACTTTGAATACAACTAATTTATCTGTTGTGTTGCATCAATTTTGTGCTGGCTAAATGTTGTCAAAAGGTTAAAAATGCTTTTGAAGCAGTTGTTTTTCCAAAGAAACAATCTTTTTCATGTGAAAGAAGTTTATATGAAAGGTTGTTTGTATGATGGAATTAGTGCTCATTCAAAAAGTGTAATGAAATGATGAATGACTTGAAAACAGTTCAGTTATTTGTTTTTTAATAATGAAGATGTCTTTGTTTCCCTGGCAAAAAAAGAGGGGAATAAATAGAAACAAAAACAAAATAAACAACAACATAAAAACATCGCCATCATCTATTGGTCAAATAGTTATTTTAAACATCGGTGTCGGCCCAGAATTTCTCAATCGGTGCATCTTTAGTATAAACATTAAGTTAGTCTAAAGTCCTTTACGCTCCAGGAACATAATGAACAAATGACACGGAAATGCAAAACACTGTTTTACTTGAATGCAGGACTTTTACTGAGAGACACTGTGCTGTCACTACTTTTACTGAAGTAAAAGATCTGAATACTTCTTCCAACAGCAGTTAGATCCTCATTCGTTCCCTGGTAACTACTCAAAATGCTGTGTACCTTCTTGTAAAGTGTTAGCATGTTTTCTTTGCCTCTATATCTTACTCTCTCTGCAGGCTCGCCTTTGACTTCCGTTGTAAAGCTCTTTCCAGAAAGGTTTCTGTTTGACCTCTGGGTCCAATAGTTTTGGGGATCAGAGTCATGTCCTCCACCCTCTCTTATCTAGACCTCCCCCTGCCACAAGGGTCAAAGGTCACCAGTAGCATTTTCCTAATTTCCTCTTTCTGTTTGACGGGGGGGAGGGGGGACTGCCTAATAATACATGGCATTTAATAAGGGTGTAGGGGTAAGAAATAGGCGTGGGAGGG
>JAOVVB010110689.1:0-12784 GCA_028570985.1 Heterobranchus longifilis
AAAGCTGGAGTGAGTCTCAGGGGAGGGGAGGGGAGGGAAGGGGCTCGGTTGGTGCAGAAAGCCCCGCCAGTTTTCTCCTCGGGGCTCCTTCGGCTCCGCGAGGCCGTGTCAGGCCGACCGCGGCCGCTGGGAGAAACCGTGCACGCCCAGATTTTATGACCCTCAACTTTTTATGTTCAATCAGTAAAGGAGAAAGACAGATCCCCAGGGAGAGGAAACGAAAGAGAGTGAAATTAAAGTTAAGATGGGTGTGAGCTATAATGCTAATGAGCGCAAAATGAGGTAATCTCCTGGTTCTCTCTGGTTCCCACGACTCAAGGCGGAGAACGTCGTAATCTCCGCTTGTTATTTTATTTTATGTGATCAAAAATGTACTTGCATGACATAGATTTAACCACAAAAGGAGAGGCCGCTATAGCGCGCTGCCTATCTCAGACTGATGAGTGCACTGCAGCATCGCAGTGAAGCCGAGCTTGAAAACACGGACAATAACTCACTTAGAATCTTTTATGTTCATGAGATCCTATTATAATACTGTGGTTTGCAATCTACATCTCACATTAACGGTAACAGATGTTGTCAGTTTGCAGTTGGAACAGCTGGAAAACGACGACTTCGCCAGGTGAACAGATCGTCAAATGCTTTACATCCAGGATGTATATAGCATCCAGCATGCGTTTCTCCATCTGTTGAGCCTAAATCTATTTTATCAGCCACGGATCTTAAAGTCCTCCTACAGACATGTAAAAATACTCCGATACGTCTTGTAGCAAATAAAAAAAACGCCATATAGATGTTAACGTGTTTTATGTTAACATAAAAACTTGATTTTCAGCAGAGGGGCTCTTTAAGTATCTGGCTCAGATTTCAAAATAAAAGGCCTTTAAAGCAAAGAACTTGTGTTGTTGTATGCCACTGATGATCAGAGCTGCATTGTCCTCTGCCTGTCATTCATCCCACCACAAACATGGCTCTGTGGTTGACCTAGGCTGAGCGCTCTTTCCACTGTCAGGTAGACTGAAATACCTCCCTGTACAGCTGGCGCTTAGCAGGGCAGAAACAAGAGAAACGGAGCAGATGAGCAGGTACACACACACACACACACACACACTAAAAAAACACAGATCTAGCCTCTCGTCCTCTGTCTGCTCTAATTCATCTGAGTGTCAGGCAGATGGGAAATGTGTAGTAGGGTTGGTGTGTGTGTGTGTGTGTGTGTGCGTGTGCGTGTGTGTGTGTGTGCGTGTGTGTGTGTGTGTGCGTGTGCTCTAGCTGCCAAAAGAGTGGAGTGGAGGTTAAGCCAGGATCACAGTTTGGATGGGCGATTTCCCCCACGTTTACTGGGCCACATTTAGGTGCACAGCACTGAACCTCCTAAATACAAGTTAGTTACTAAGCTTGTCAAAAGTATCTATACTTTTTAAAAAAGAAAATTGACAGGAAAGGGTCGAGAGAGAGAGAGAGAGGGGACCACATGCAGCAAAGGACCGCGGGCAGGAGTCGAATCTGTGCTGCTGCAGCAATGACTTTTAGCCTTTGTATATGCAGCACACGCTCTACCACTGAGTCACCAGTGCACCCCAAAAGTATCCATACTTTGCTTTTTTCAATACCGTGTGTTTAAAACAATACCCACATTCGATAGTATGGAAAGTACCGAATGCTATAAAAAAAGCAGATCTATCGTCATTTTCAACCCAAGGCTGCACAGATGAAACAACAGGGAATAAAATGTGTGTTGGTGTGTGTTCAGTGACTTTTTCTGCAGCAGCATTGCGTGCAGGTTGTTAATTAAAAACAAAAAAAAGGAAACAAATGATCCTATTTTTGTGTTCCTTAGGGTTTTTCTTTCTTTTTGCTGTTGTTTTGAAAGAGGTATCAAGTATGTTTTTTTTAAAGTATTGCGTCAAAGTTTAAAATTCTGGCATCGCGACAACCTTATTGGTTATATTTCTATCTTGCAGAGGTCACTGACTCCTAATCGAAAGAAAATCTACAATGATTATACCAATTTAGCTACAGCATGGCTAAATCTGTAGACATAAAACAACACTCTCCCACTGAGAACAATGACGTGCAGCCAAGGCACATGTGTTAATGACAAAAATATTGCCTAGCGTTGACATTTCATGAGCAAACAGTAGCAGAATGCAGATCCATTGCTGACTCACATCCGACAAAGACACAATTGCCTGTGGAAAACAGTATCAAAACACAGAGCCGGTCTATCTTTAGAGCGGCGATACAAAGTCACTTTTATGACCTTCTTTGTGCCTTTTGGCACATGATGATTTGGGCAACAGTAAAGAGCTGTATTTAGACCGCAGACAATCATGTATGCCAGTGCACAGTTGCCAATGTGCACACACAGACACACACTCACACACGCACGCGCACGCACACACACACACACACACACACACACACACACACACACACACACACAGGCCTGTGGTCAAGACTCTGAATACTCAGAGAACAAAGCAACACATTTTTCCTCTGCTCTCTTTTTTACAATGTGGAGCAAAGCTCTGACATCATTTGTTAAAAACTGAATTCAAATATAACTTCCCAGCAACAATTTTCGTGTGGAAACATTAATGCTATTTTTCCTCATATTTCTCTGTTACTCTCTAAAGTAAACTATTCACTTAACATCTTACAGATTAAATTGAGTACAGCCTGTATTTGTTACATTTGTACTTCCATCTTTGTAAATTTCACAAATTACACAGTAGTAGCTTCAGTGATAATTACACCTCATTGCTCAAGCTTGATAAAAAATATTCCCACATGTATAATGACTGCAGTAAGTCATGCTAATCCCCTGGCCTTCTCTCTTCTGCGTGCCATAGATTATAGAAGCTGAAGAGTAGAGCAGCCAGCCTATAGCTTATCTGTGAGGGCAAAGGTGCACCACAGCGCTGATGAATCCACTTTGTGCAGCTTTCTGGTGAAACTACATGTTTCTATTCACAACTGAGAGGACTGGAAAGCAGGTGATTATTACACTTGAAAATCTGAATGAAGTAGCAGAATGTTGTGTGCTACTCCTATAAAACCTCATTTGAATTTAGGGCTGCAAGTAACAATTCTTTTTTCCAATGATGTATATTTTCTGATTAATCAATTCATTGTTGGTGCATAAAACATCTGAAAATAGTGAACAATACCCATCACAATCACTGAAGGCCCAAGGTGTAGTCAACTGTGACCAACAGTCTAAAACTGTTTCACACCGCCACGCCTGACAACTGCCGACCTGCAAGAGTGATTCCCAAAAGAAGTCAAAGCGTTTCTAAAAGAGGCTCCAGGTGGTTACTGTCAGAAGTTCACCACGGTTTACTCTGTGCAGCAGAGCAAAATCTGTGTGTGTTCACGTGGGCTTCATACCCCGACCCGACCCCTCATTGAAATGGCTGGAGGTGGCAGGTTGCAGCGCGGCGGTGTGAAAGCTCCATTAAACTCAAAAATGTATTATAATGTACGCAAATACAGGAAATTCTCACATTTTAGAACCAGGAACTATCAAATGTTTGGCATTTTTGCTTGAAAAATGTGCTAAAGGATAAATAGATTATCAGAATAGTTGCCAAATAATGGGTTGTTTTTTTTAAATTTTTATTTTTTTGCTGTTTTTGCCTTTATTAGATGCAAGATCAATAAGAGGGGAGAAATAGAGGACATGCAGCAAAGGGCAGCGGGTCGGATTTGAACCCGTGGCCGCTGCGTCAAGGGTTGGCTGCTCTACAGGTTGATCAATTAACCTAATTGACTAATTGTTGCAGCTCAGGTTGTATTTATATATATATATAGGTATATGATCAGAGTATGGATAGGCTCTATGGTATATTGAACAAGAATGAATCAGAAATGCAGCAATTTGCTTTATTCTTTTCTCTATCTTTACATATAAATGTGCATGTGAAAAATAAAAAAAAGTTGAAAAAACATCAATAAAATGACTCATACTGTACAGTACTGTGAGGGTTTTAGTCCTCTCTCTCCTGCAGTTAATTCATAATACTGTATGTATTATTTCATGTTATTGTAAATATTCTGCTAAGATGTTCTATATATTCCAATATGGTTACTACAGAATTGCAGGAAATATCATTCTGTTTTGAATGTGTTTTGAAAACAGTGTGTTAGCATTTTTTTATTTTTTAAAGTGTTGCAGATATAAAGTGTTTTGCAGGTGGTGGAGTATATGAGAAAAGAGTTCATGGATTTTGGAAAATGTGGTGATTGAATGCATTTTGTGTGAAAGCAATGAAAAATGATTCACAGTTTGGTCCACAGAGACTTCTGTTTCTGACTGTGTGAAGAGTTTTGACAATGTGACTTTAGTTTGCACCAATGCATGTTAGCAATCGGGAAAAAAATGTAATTTGTTAGTTATTGATGTAACTGCATTATCAGCATGCAGGCCTAAATCCATTGTTAGACCAGAGGGCGGCAGTGTTGCACACTATTTCTGTTAAGCTGTCAGATCATACACTGCTGTGTTTGCACATATGAAATAATAAGAGGTGTGTGTGTGTGTGTGTGTTCTGTACCCCTTGCAGGATAAACCTGAAATCCACCCTTTCCTGATGATAACTCCTGTAACATTTTGGACATGCAGCTATACTGACATGACATTTCTCTCTATTTAATTGTGCTCACTTCAGATGTATGTTCAAAACTTCACAAAAGGCTCACTGTTTTACTTATTAATTGTTGGTCAGATTATGTTACATTTTATGTCCTTAGTTCTGGTTAGGAACACGGTTAGTCATTTTTGGCGTGTAGTGTTTATGAGTAGGCTTCACAGAGGTCATGGCTGTCATATTAGTTTTATGCATGTGTGTTTGTGAGTGCACACTTTTGTGTTGTGGGCGTACAATTTAAATTGCAATTAGTGAGCAGCAGGGCCTTAATAGGATTTGGTGTTCAACAATGTCACATAGCACATTAGGACCAGCAGAGCATTACACTGTGATGTCAATCATTAAAGGCCCAATTATATCATTTTTAAAAATACATAAATTCAAGATGTATTCAATTGATTTAATCATAATTTTGTGGTTTTAGTTGAACATTTATTTTCAGACTTCATTTGCCAGGTACATGAGTACAGGAATTGGTATGCTGTTATGGGACAATAATCGATTTTATTGTGAATCGCGATAAAAAAACAATAAGTTGATCATGGTGAATTTCCATTATCGGGATGATCGCGAATATCGTGAATATCCTCACGAATTGACTACAGTTTACTACAGTCAATATATTTTTAAATATTTTTTTATTACATCACATAGTGTAATATTTGTTTCTTTAAAAAAAGTCCCAATGTTTGGAGAAAAAAGTCGTACTGTTTTGAGAAAAAAAGTGATATTTTGAAAAAAAAAGTGTCAATGTTAAGAGAAAAAAGTAGTAATATTTTGAGAAAAAAAGTCACAACAAATCAAAATGTAAGGTAAAGTGATTCCAGTGTGTTTTAGTGCCATTTTAAGAGTTTTAAGCATATTTTGCTGATTATCAGGGTAATATCGTGAATAGCAATTAGTTTGGCCAGGATAATAGTGACATGAAATTTTCATATTGTGCCATGCTTAGCTGTTAGTCTGTGCTTTAAAACACCTGTTGATCAATGTGTGATAGCAGGTTTCAGTCTCTTGTTTTGAATTTTGGTGACGGTGGAGTGATCCTTTGGTTTATAACTTTCACAGAACCTATATGTGAACACTGTGGCCTGTTTTGACATGTGTTTGCCGAGCAGTTTTGCGGGTCAGGGCCTCTGCAGCAGATTGTATAGTGGGATCATTCACCTTCTGCACCCTCTGACAAGTGTTTATAGCCCTGCCGTTACCAAGGCTGTTAACTGAACCTTAAAGGTGCTGATGTTTGGAGGAAAACAGTAAAGCTGTGAAAATGTAGGCCAGCAGTGTCATCTAGAAATGAGTTAAGGGATCATTTCCATCACATCTGTGTGGTCACATAAAAAGGAGAAGTGAAAAGTGTTTTACTCTGCAGTTTTGATTGGCACCTTGTTTCTCGTAGGCAGAGTTCTGCATGCAGTTCACCAGAATATAACTGTGCCCCACCCCCCACGACCCCTGACAACCCCCTGCTCTGACACAGCGTTTATTGAACATTTGCCAAAAACTGATGAAAAGCAGAGGGAGTGAGCGTGGCAAGTAGCTTGCAGACAAGGGCCCGGCATTACTCAGTATGTTGAGACGGGGTGAAGGTGCTGGTATGCTATATGTTCTGGGTTCTAAGGAAGCCTGTGTATGTCCCTTTGAATGCAGGTGTTATGTGTATGTATGTATATGTATTAGTTTGTCTCTCAATTATCAGAACCCAGAAAATTGTTTTTATACAATACAAATATACTTTCAGTCAGCTAATAGTCCTAAATGAGAAATCACATAGAAGTTATGGCCTTTTTCCAGCACAACCCCTTATTATTTTACAGACAATGCAAAATCAGAATATCTTAACTTCTGAACAAGGGTCAAAGGTCAAGTTTGAGCTCAAGATTTTTTATGAAGATAAATAACTTCATTAAAACAAAGAATTGCCACATTTCCAATGGTATGTCTTCACATCATTTAGCTGGACACCAACTTTAAAGTAATTTTTCTCAGTTTGACTCTGGTGAGTTAAGGGTCAGATTTGTTTGGGAATATTTTCGGCCGTGGATCAATAAACATATGCAGGGCAGGAGAGTGTATGTGGGATTTGACTAGAAGTAAAGTGTTCATTATAATGAAGGAACTGAGTGCAGCAGTGGGGCTCATTAATGTGTTTTTGATAGTTTGAGGTCATTGGCACAGTGGAAGTTGTATCAGGCTTTGGCTAGTATATGAATTCATTTATGGGTTTGGCCTTTTCATGGGATTGATTGACAATATAAATATATATGCAGTATAATATATATGCTTTTAGACTGGATTACTGTAATGCACTCTATTCTGGTATCGGCAGGTGAAACGTCCAGAGACTACAGTTGATTCAAAATGCTGCTGCCAGGATTTTAACTCGCACTAATGACCACATCACACCAATCCTTGCTGCCCTTCACTGGTTACCTGTGAGTTTTAGAATTGATTTCAAGATTTTACTGCTTGTCTATAAAGCATTGAATGGTCTGACTCCTGCCTATGTGTGAGATCTGCTTACTCCCTATGAGCCTGGTTGTTGCCTGAGATCCTCTGGCAGGGCCCCACAGACTATGGGCCCTACTAATAGTTCCAAAATCTCGACTTGTCAACAAAGGGGACCAAGCATTCGCTGTCCTGAGGATCTCAGGCAAGCAAACTCAGTATCTTATTTGAAATCTCTTCTTAAGACTCACTTTTATCTCATGGCTTTTCCTTAACTGATGTTATCCGTCATAACTTTTTATATTGAGATAAGATAAGATAAGATACAACTTTGTTAATCCCGAAGGAAATTGTCGTTCCAGAAGTTGCTCAGAAGTGACAGCAATATACATACAGAATATAAAATATTAAAAAATATATATACAAATATGTATAAAAATAAAAAACTATTTCAGTACAGTTATAGTGACTAATAGAATAATAAAGATTATTAAATTAGTAAATAAGTAAGCAAAAAGTAAACGTAGCATTGTGCATGATATTGAAAAAAAAGTGGCAGTGATATAAGTATTACCAGTAATATTGCACATGATCTTGAAAGTGACATAGTGCATGCTGTTTAAGTAATATTGCACATGATATTCACATTAAGGTCTGCAGAAGTGGGAGGGGTTATACAGTTTGATGGCCACAATTGTATATTGTATATTGTTGTATTTTAAGTTCTGGATCATAATATTTGTATCATGTTTTTATTGTTTAGTTTAGTTTAGTTTTTATGTGTGTTAGTTTGTTGTGTTGAATATTATACTGTTAACTTGTCACTCTGAAATCCGTTTAAATCGGGTTAAGCCTTCATTCCCAATTGTTTATTTTGTCTACATGAATATAATGAGAGGACCACTGAACTGAACACTCTCCCATGCCAAGTCATGGAATAATCAAGCACAACACGAGAGCCAAATCATTTGATGAAGGACAGTCTCAGACAAAATGACTGAGGGGCAACAAAAAGAGCATTGTCCATGTTGTTGAGGACAAACTTCAAAACAAGAGGCGAAACACAATGCCCTGACCTCCGAGGTTAAGCACACAAAGAAAGGAGATTTTAGATTGGCCGGCGTCACATGACCGCCATCTGAAATCCCACCATAAAAAAATCATGTGAAGATTCTGAAGAGGTGTCATGTCATATAAGTGAGATAAACCCATCGGCACAGCTATCCTTCACTGATACATTTAAAAGCACAGTGCACTTTAGTCGGTTTATGAGAAACCAAACTGAGTTGTGGTGACGTTCATCAGAGCAAATTAATATTTCTGCATGAAGGAAGGAAGACCATAAAGAATGATGTATATACTGAATGTAGATCTTAATTCTGAGCCATTGCAATTAAATACCATGAATTATGTTGATTTATGCAGGCTTTTATGAGCTCTTACTTTTGCATGGCTATCTGTTGCATTTATGGTTAATGTTGCATTAAAGCAATGATACTCAACTTCAGCATGCTGGCCAAATCTGGTCCTCGATATTTTGCAGGGTGCCCCCCCCGACAATTTTCTAATTCACAATGAAAATAATTGATTCACACTGAGATTTTTTTGTACTTTCAATGTAAATAAGGTGCCATAAATAAACATAAAAAAAGAAAAAGTGCCAGGGTACGATCTAAATGTGCTGTATATTCTGTTCGTGGTAGGAGCAGTTTATGTTTTATGTTTTATTAATGAATCATTCCAACATTTAAGTGATTGTATGATGGAAGAGGTTCCAGCTTTAATGATGTATAAACTCTTTCAAATGTCACCAAACATTTACAACTAAAACAGGGCTGCAACTAATGATTATTTTCATTGTCGATTAATCTGCAAATTATTTTCTGGATTAATGGTTTTAAATTTTGTCCAAAACTCAAAGATATTCAGTTTAATACGAAGTAAATCTCCATATTTGAGAGGCTGAAAACAGCATTTTTGTATGACAAATTACTTTAACGATTAATCAGTTATCAAAATGACGATCATTTTTCTGTTGATCGACTAATCGGTAGTCGACTAATCATTGCCAAGTTAATTCCATATTCAATTTATTTGATACATATTAATAATATTATTATATTAATGTTTATTAACTGGCATCTGGTCTCCTGTCATTTTGTAAAAGTGGACCCTGGGCAAAGCAAGTTGAGTGTCCCTGCATGAAAGTTTGTGTTATACATCAGGGTGATTTTCCATCCTGGATTTCACCGTCCTGGTGTGGCAATAAGTGGAACTTTGGACCCGACAATATAACAAAATGTACACCTTTACTCCCTCACAGGGCATTGTAAAATTATTTGGGACACAGACATTTTGTTAATGATCATCTCACACAGAGCAGAATAATGGGAATGCTCAACAAAGGGGATGTGCATCCAACCACAGCGGTTATTATCCTGCTCCTGATTGGTGCTTAAACTAACAATCACTTGTTTCTACTTAAACGACCTTGGTTGGATTGCCTCTCAGACTGCAGGGCTTCTGTTGAGAAATGTTCACTTGTGGAGTTTAAAGTAACTTGATGGTTATTCAATGATTAGCCCGGGGTGTGGGGACCATCAAATACTCATAAGCCATAAAACGGGATGTGAGAGGAGACGTGTGCGTAGATGGAGAAAAGGACATTCTTGTGACATTGCCAAACAGGAAATCTCCATGATGGCCACATCTTGTCTAATCATGCTTTTTTTTGCTTATGAAAAATCTAAAGTGCTTTTATGTGCAGTTACCTGATCCACATCCTCGTGTTGTTTCACTACAGACAGATTTTTGGGACTGTCGCCAAACACCTTGAATAGAATAATACAGTATTTGACACATTATAAGAAACTAATGTCAAGGTCAAGCAGATCTAAATATACATCGTGCTATTGTGGCAACTCTGTGTAAATAAGGATATGTTGACCTTACTTTGAACTGAAGAAAATTATTTTAGGTAAAAACACAGACACTGAATGAAAAATAATAGTATATTCATTGATTAAAAATACATAATAAAAACATCCACAAAAACATGAAAATAATAAGAATATAGCAATGTTTAAATGTTGTTCAGTGTTTTGGCCACTGGGCTGCTGTTGCCTTCTCCAGTTAATTCAGCTGCACAGTTTTCATCTTCTGTACCATTAAACAGGACATTCCTGCACATAAGTTATGTGTTCGTGGATACAGAAAGAAATCATAGATGAGATATGCTGCCACACATTGGCCCCAGCCAGTACACCTGGAATTAAAGCAGCTACATTTGTCTCTGACAAAAGAAAATGGGATTTTAGAGGAAAAGTTTCAAAAGTGTTTGCTGATATTACCCAGTGGTGGTTCTGCATTTCACTACTTGTCAGAGGTGGTCCAAAAGAGCTAGCAGGATTTATACCACACCCAGGGAAACTTATCTGTAAATGACTCAACCATTTGTATTCATGGAATGGAATAATTCATGACAGTAGTTTGGGAATATGTAGTTGGTTTATGCATGTATAAATTAATTGTGCAGGCCATTCACAATACAATCAAATTAAGTTCGACATGCCAGAATTTGTTGAGGTTTTTAGATGTGTTTGATCAAAATAAATACAAATTTTAACAGTGCTTTATCTCTATATCCCCAAGAATTTTTCAAAGTTGCTCATGGTGAGAGCCTTATTGTGACCGCTGTTCCTCTACTGTAATGCACTTTTCCTGTGTTTAGCATACATCTAAAACTCTTTTCAAGGCCACATCTTATATGTTAGTTTTGGCACCATGTACTGTAGGCAGTGACCCCTTTGTACCTCTGCAAGTTGCCTTACGTTGCCAGGAAAATGCACTTACACAAATTTATTTACACAACTTAACATGACACTTTTGTGGCAGCCGTTTGCAATTGTGATTTGCTGCACACGTTTCCTGATCCGCTGGCACACACATACACAATGTAACTAATTATGTAACAAGGCATGGAGGACAAGTCTTGAATCGTGATAATTCCTGACAAACTCTATTGGCAAAGGAGCAGCGGTCTCAAGATTCACCAACACTGACTGAAACGCAAAGTATCGAGCATCTGCTTCTGACAATCTTAAAAAATCTTCAGCAATTTGATATTTGAATCAATTTGCCCAAACCCTTGTCCACGCCTACAGTGCTTATTTTAGCAGAAGTGTTAAGTCTCCTCGACTGTACATTTGACTCCTGAAATTCCAATTTCTGGAGACATTGTCAAATTGCTGTAAAATTCACCCACAGATTTAGAATAATTATATGATTCACTTACAGCTGCACAAAGCCCGAGCCCCACTGACAGCCCAACATCCAGCGGTGCAGAACTTTTAACATCACTCCGCCACTTATCAGTCTCTGCAGAACCAGCAAGGTGGCAAGGAGCTCGATGACAAAGCCTCCTCGTTTAGCTGCAAATTATCAAGAAAAAAAGAAGAAAGTCAAAAAGAGAAAAGGTGCCTCACAATAACATTTGCTGCAACTGCCCCAAACCTGAGCCAGGATGTAGCAAACACATCTGGAGACCCAAAGTGTGCACCACTGATGTACCCCAAGCCAAGGGCATAGATTTTGTTTTAATACTGGCAGGGGGTGGGGGGACAAATAGGAAACAGAGGGTTTGGGGGTCCTCCCTCAGGAAATTTTGGCACTTAAAAGTCCTGCATTCTGGTGAATCTTTATGCACCAATTCATGGTGGAAATGTAGAATGCTGCACGGGGTCAAAGATCTTTGTGTCGGTAGTACAAATAAAAAATCAGGTGCCCTTCAAGGACAGGGCAAACAATGTAATTAGAACAAAAGGCTGACTGTCCAGCTTACTAAAAGTGGAAGTCCATGGTGTGGATATAGGCAGTCAAAAACATGGACCGAGACACTCTGATGCAAAGTTAAAAATCCTTTATTGTGACATGGATAACCAACGTGTTGAATGTGCCAACACAACAGCTGTGGTATTTAAAATCTCATCAAAGACGGTGACGGTCGCATGACTCAGACCATCTTTTCCACACCATGGACTTCCACTTTAAGTAAGCCGGACAGCCAGCCTTTTGTTCTAATGTTCTAATGATGGTGGAAATGTCTTTAACCCTATGAAAACGGACCGGATGGTTGTTTGCATGATCCTGTTTAAATCGATGTTAAATGAAAACCACAATATCTAGAGCATTCATTCTTTTTGCAGCAGAATGCTAAGGCTTCTGTCTTTAGCGTCATAATGTTGTACGACCTCGATGACATCATTACGTTACGTGCCGTGTGAAACCGTGTGACAAATAACACTATCAAAACGCTTTTGCACTCTGCTCATAGAAATGACCATATCTCAAAAACAAACAAAAAAAATGGACATAGATCAAATGGATCAATTTAAATTATTTTATCAGTTGTTATGGCTTGTTTACTTTCATAACCTGTTAGCTTAGGTTATGCAGATTTTATTTATTATGAAGCATTTGAAGATACTCCAAGAAATGGCATCACAATAAGCAAAAATATCGATGTAGGGCCATTTCTATAGTTCAAAGGTTAATTTCTTCAAAATAAAAGTCCGCTGCTACTCTCATGTTTTTATTGGTTTTCTTTTTTTTTTTTTTTTACAAATGCACAGTCGTGCATGTCCCCTGCATCCCCCCCCGCGCCCCCGAAATTTGCACCAAGCTGTGAG